>JAUZSU010001011.1:0-16116 GCA_034780255.1 Parotocinclus maculicauda
ATAAAAGCATAAATTCTTCCGGAGAGCACAAAAATCCTCCCATAAATCGCTGATCGCTAGGTGGCGACTTGTGGCTTCTTTTTCTTATTCGCTTCTCGCATTCTTCACGACTGAACGGAACTTGGGTCCAAAAAAGCAAATAACATTCCACGTATATATTAGGATTTGGTCCGAATAAGCGGCTGGTCCCATTAACCGGTGGTCCTATTAACCAAATTCGACTGTAACACGGAATTCTTACTCTTTAAAAACAACTTTTGAATTGTGGCCTTTCTGAAATATGTTCCTGTACTCCAAAAAATGAGATGACATTTTACAGTGACACCGTTTATCAGTAACAGCAGCTGTAAAGGCTCCCCACATCATGCATTATGGTAGTAGTGATGCATTCACTGTTGTATTTCACATCAGATCTTCAAAAGACGGCTCTTTGGCCCATCTCTGTGCAACTCAAATCGTGATTCATCACTCCACAGATCTCCACTCGGAATCAAACACTGCATATTTTGCCAGAAACTTTATTTTGTCCTTGACACAAAACCTACATATAACAGCCTTCTGGTTATTGTTCTTTTTGAAAGAGACTTGTTTTCTGAAGTATTGAATTCTGTGGACAGTTTTGAAAGCTGTTTGAAAGCCGTAAACTTCAGCATGTGGTCGTAACTTCTGGAATGGCATTTGGGCCTTGCAGATCTTTTCTTTCTGGCAACATCGCCCATTGTTTCAAATCACTGACCTTTTGTCTTAGTAGCTGATTGTGAAATTGGCATATGCTGTGCCATCAGAATCTTTTTAGTTTCTGAATAGCCGCAGTGAGCCAGACAGGCCATCTTTGTGGTTTCTGACAGTGAGCCTTGCATGATCTATTGCAGTTTTTGGAGCAGATTTTCTCACTCATTTATCTTGGAAACTCATAAGACTGCATATTGTACATCTGTCGCTCCTGGTTCTATTTACATCCTCGTTTCAAGCTGGTAGTGGGATGAATCAGATGTGACTGGATGAAACTCACTACTGCTGAATCTCACATATTACCCCAGCCCTCAAATCTTCACTGGCCCCCGGTGAAAAAGTTATAATAAATAATCTTGCTCCTTCTTATCTATAGGACCTCCCAAATTTGACCCTACAAATTTAACCACTCTAAGACCTTCCACGATTAGGTCATTCAATATTCCCTCTTCTAACTTCCATAGCTTTGGTGATCAAGCTTTTTCCACACTTGCTTCATACCTCTCGACCGCTCCACCATCTCACATTCAACAGTCAGATTCTCTATCAACATTCAAAATTAACACATGGCAACGCCCGGTCCTAACGTTACTCTCATGCCAATAATCATTTTCTTTTATTGGTATTTGTGTGTTTTGTTATTAGTTTTTTCACTTGTAATATCTGTCTAGTGTTAGTTCTCGCATGATCGTTGTAATTGTAAGCCTCTTTGGGTCTTTGAAAAAGCATTATATACATGTTATTTATTATTATTATCATCATTATTATTATTATTATTATTATTATTATTATTATTATTATCACTACTTCTACAACTTAATGACTCATCATACGAAAAAATAGAAGATATTTTGTGTTCGTTCAAGTTTTATATCAAACATTTCATAATTTTTATTTGAAAGGAGACTAGTGAATCTACCCATCTCCAGTTTTGCCCCTCAACAGTTCACTCCAGTAATCAATTACTTTGTTCATAGGATCTTTAAAGGTTTAAGATTTTCCAAGCAATTTAAGGTTTGGCCAAATGCATTGTCCTGAAGCGCATACCTACCTTGAATCATATTCCTAATCCATAGCGTTCAATATGTCGTTGGTCCACCCTTTGCAGCTAGAACAGCTTTAACTCTTCTGGGAAAGCCATCCACAAGGTTTAGGAGTGTAGTTATTGGGGTTTTTGACCATTCTTCCAGAAGCGCATTTATGAGGTCACATAATGATGTTGGACGAGAAGGAATGGCTCTCCGTCTCCTCTCTAATCCATTCTTTCACAAATGAATGTCTATGTATTGAATGTCTAAGTACTTGTGCTGTCTGCACTGTTTCTTGTTAGAGGTACCACTCAGAATTTCGTTGTATCATGTACAATGACAATAAAGCTCTCTCTCGGTCTCTCTGTCTCAAAAATCCCTCAGATCAGTGACCAACAAGACAAGGCACCAACTCATCTCAGGGCACGCACGCACTGGGACTTTTTAGAGATGCCATTTGACCAAAGTCCTTGGAATGTGGCCAGGAACCAGAAATCCCATGCAGACAAGGGGGAGAACATGCAAACACAACCCTGGGCCAGGATTCAAACCGGCTATCTCTGAAACTGATACAACAGCACTAACCAGCCCAGATCCTATCCAGATTAATTAAGGGAATCGTGGGCATGAAGTAATTGATTAAATCCACAGCTCTATTCACAGCCTAATAAGGCTGACAGTGCAGTGGTGTGAGCAACTGTTTTCACAGCTAGACGTCACAAACTACTGACAGTAATGAAATGGCCGCCCATATTCTCTAAAGCTCTTGGGTAAAAAGTTCACATGTCAGATGGCCTCGCCCTCACTAAATTTACGACATGTTCCTGCGTTGGAGTGGCTCCACATTTCGTAACACTTTTCCTCTCGCTCTGATTGGCTACACAGAGCTGAATAACGCAAGCTGAATGAACACTGTAAGAGTTGATACATAATAGGTGTTTAGAATTCAAGGTTTCAGGCACATTTTCACGCAATAAGATAAACACAATGCTAAAAATGCCTGCAAGTTTGCGGCATGACAGCTTGTTTCTGTTTACTTGACCATAAAGCATAAAGTTTTGCATTATCGTAAACAAAGTGTACATGAAATGATTCCATTATAGATATCAATGGACAATGGTCAGAATATACATCAAATTAATTAATACTAGACGTTCAACGATGTGTCAAGACCTTTTCTTATGCTCTGGTGTAAACTTATCACCTTCTGTAAAACCAGAATCTTTGATGCGTTTCTCTAGAGCTTCCCATAATACATAGAGGTTACATTATTGTCTATAATTTAACTAAACCATATTTTTGACTTTTTTTGTGGAATCGCGATTCACACAATGGCTTGTTTTGTTGCTGTAGGCAGGGCAAATAAATTCTGTCACATGACACTGATCGGGTGCATAAATAAAGAATTTTTTACATGTTTTGTCATAATTTGTGAAACATTACTGATATTTCACACCCTTTTCATATCCAAATGTTTTAACCTGCTACAACATTTTACATAAGATTAGTTAAATAGAAACGTTCCAACTGTAAATAAATAACAATCTCTTTCCAGTCTCCAGTTACTCTCATGTTGTCATGTCTCCGTCTTCACTGCATTCTTATTAAATTGTTAATTGTAAAATAGTCCAATGTGTATCCAGTAAGCCAGTATCCGATTGTTGTATCCCACATAACGTGCAAATTATCTTGAATCTGTTTAGTGAAGCAAACTTGGTGTAAAAACACGAACATTTGCAACAAAGTTTTTAAGAGCCTCTGTTGAAGACACAATTATTACAGCATTCCTTAAACGTTTTATCTGCTATTCCCATTATAAGAGCATCAGCTTGACCCACACCAGATGTACATGGAATATCTTCTTCAATTACATCTGGCTGGAATCAGCCATGTCAAGAGGCTCCTCTCCACTTTATACCCAAAAGCATCTAAATCCCTAAGTATTTGCTGGGATCAGGTTCCAGTACGCTCTCACACAGAACAGTTTTATGGTAAAAAATGTCTCTTAGTAAGCCAGAGTGATGACAAGGAAATCCATTAGAAATATCTGAATAACTGAAGCTGGCAGATTTACCACCAAAGCTAAAGATCAAAGCTCAAATACTGAAGGAAAACCTAAAGAAGGAGCAAATGCTCAAATAAATCACAGGTTTGCATAAGCTTAGTGAGAATTAATCAGGAAGCCTGCAGTCTTAACATTTATTGTTACTTCATGTGAAAGTAATTGCCTTTTATGAAATGTTTACATCAATAATAATAATTGCCCCATGTAGCCTCATAATTACAGCCTGATTTCTCAACTTGAGTATAGATTTAACTTTCATATATTTATTTTAACTACATGGTTTACAAAAATTAGGAGATATTTAATTATGGAAAATTTCATTTTGAAGTATCCCCTCATTTTCAACCCATATTTAACGGAATGCGCTACAAGATATTTAATGTTAAAATGGATAAACTTGATTGCTTTTTGCAAATATTTAGTCATTTTGAATTTGATGCCTGTAACACGTTCCAAAAAAGTTGGGACAGGGGCATCACCTTTCCTTTTAACAACAATCAATAACCGTTTGGGAACTGAGGACACGAATTGTTGAAGCTTTGTAGGTGGAATTCTTTCTCATTCTTGCTTGATGTACAACTTCAGTTGCACAACAGTCCGGGGTCTCTGTTGTCATATTTTGTGCTTCATAATGCCCACACATTTTCATTGGGGGACAGGTCAGGACTGCAGACAGGCTGGCTTTTGAACTTTGCACTGATAACAATCAGGACAGTCCTTTTCCGCTTTGGTCCAGAGGACACAATGCCCATGATTTCCAAAAACTATTTGAAATGTGGACTTGTCAGACCACAGGACACTTTTCCATTTTGCGTCAGTCCAGCGGTGTTTCTGGGTATTAGTGATAAATTACTTTTGCTTTGCCAGGTAGAGTTATAGCTCACACTTGTAGATGGAGAGATGAACTGTGTCACTGATAATGGTTTTCTGAAGTGTTCCTGAGCCCATGAGATAATATCCGTTACAGAATGATTATGGTTTTCAATGCAGTGCCGCATGAGAGATCAAAGTTGGTTTTTGGCCTTGCCGCTTACTTGCAGGGATTTCTTCAGATTTACTGAATGTTTTGATGATATTATGAACTGTAGATGATGAAATTCCTAAATTCCTTTTAATTGCACGAGAAACATTGTTCTTAAACGGTTGGGCTATTTGTTCATGCACTTGTTCGCAAAAGGACGAAACTCGCCCCGTACTTGCTTGCAAACGACTGAGCCTTTCGGTTATTCTCCCATTATACCCAATCATGACCCTCACCTGTTTCCAGTTCACCTGTGGAATGTTTTAAACGAGTGTTTTTTAAGTATTTCTCAACTTGCGTTATGTGGGAAATATTTCACGTATCTTTATAAGGTAATGCATTTTTTGTCGTTGTACATTTATACAATGAAATTAGGATTGCTGCTCTGGAATAATACAAATCGATGTTTTGCTATCGCAAAAGTCCCCTAAAATATCGTGATATTATTTCAGGGCCATATCGCACACCTTTAATACACATTATATTGTAATTGTATATTATACTTGTACTTGTATATTATATTGTAATACATATTCTTATTATTAACCTTATTTATTCTTATTTTTCTCCTCATTATTATTATTATCAACATATATCTACCTTTTATACTCTGTGTGAACTAAAATAATGATTCTGTTGGAAAAAAGTGCCAAAAGGAATAAATCCAAAAGGGATCAATAAAGTTTTGTCTTATCTTATCAGAATTTGGAATTACCTTTCTGGTCACTGACATGACTGAAGTATTTTGGACAGGGGATGGTGACCAGCTGTCCGACACTCGCCGATGGCCAACAGGCAACGTCCCATTCACCACTGCAGCCTGGAAAATAAATGATACGTTTCTGTAGGAATGTGGTAACAGCAATGAGTACTGGGCTTATAGGCCATCCATATAGATCTGTCAGATTGCTGCAAAACCTGCCATGCAGGTACATAGCAGGCAGATATGTAAAAGATTACAGGTGTGGTCTGACTAGGCACTGGGTCTTGCCACAAGAGAGCATAAAAGCGCCCCCCCCCCGGGTTCTCAGATGCTAGTTTTACATCTAGTGTACCTCTTGGCATATTTGACCATAGCTTGGCCTGATCCTTCACACTCTCAGCTTGTTGAAGCTGGTGCCCCAGCTGGTTGGATATATGCTTAAGAGGCAATAAATATGGCAACCAAGCCAAGACAGTGTTGCAATCTGACAGAGACATTCCTGGGAAACATTTGCTGTGTGTGGGCAAGCATTATCATCCTAAAAAATGCCAGTTGGCTCTGCCATAACAGACAACACTACTAGAGGTCTGTCATGTGCAATAGCTCCCCAGATCATCACACCAGCAGTTAAGACAGTGTTTTGCTCCACAACAAAGGCAGGACTGACCCCAAGGCCTCGAATGGGATTCCAACCACTCTATATTAATCGCTAAAGACAACACAGTCCCAGTCTATACCTGTACAGGTTTCTTGTTTAAAACAAAACTGCAAACAAATAAGGCAGTGGCTGGCTGTCAATGGCAGGACACAATGGCCACCTGGCAACAAATTTCCTTCTGCTAATTGCCTGGAAATGGTCAAGAAGAAGAAGAAGGTGTGCGCAGTGAACGTGCCACCCGTGTCGGGATGGTGGACAATAAATCTGAGGGAACTGGTTGCGCTTGTTGGCAGATCAAACAATCCTCTCTACTGGTGGTCTGTCTGGAGCATGCTCGCCCTAATGGAACCACTGCCCTCAACACCTCCTAACACCCAGGTAACAATGGTCTGGAGGGTGGGGAAGCATTCATCCTGCTTCTCTCAGTCCAATGATGCATCCCCTCTCAAAGTCTGTCAACTGGGCAAAATGTCTTCGTCACAGAAGCATGCCTAGCTGTTAGCAATTTCTCACCAAAGTACCCAAAAGTAGCTTCTATGAGTCTTTTTATAGACTGAGGGGGAACGCACTTCTCTGCCCTCTTGTGACACGACCCAGAGTCTGATCAGATCACATTTATTTAAATGACATATCTGCCTTTGCTGTGATGCAACTGCGAGAGTTATACAGTATTTATTTCTTTGTCAATGGGTATACTTGCAACTGTATCCTGCAGGAGCTCTCCTATCAATTTTTCTGTTTTGCTATCAATAAGTAATGCATTATACCATTGCTAAAACAACTAATCTAATGGTACGGTGGCCTACGTGGCCTTTTGCACAGTACTGTATGTTGTAACACTATCTGTAGCCAGTCTCTTCGGATAACAGCGTCCACTCAAATTTTACCTGCCCAATGACAACAGTGCAGCACTTAACCAAGCCAGAGGCATGTTTTATGTTCTTGTTGTTCTTATTCATATTTACAAGTTTTGAAAGAATATTGCTTTATGGACTTAAAAATCAATTAAAAAAGTAGAGTTGCATGTCTTTAAAAGCTAACCGATAGAAATGCAGCATGTCAATTTGTGGTTAACTGCCAGTCATGAATGCTGTTTGGAAAATGAACAAATTAAAGTGTTGTGCAAATTCCAAATTGTATGTTAAACTTTAACATGTTAAAATTCACATATTACAATTTAACTATCATCTGCTTAGGTTTGGTCATGCAAGACTATACCAGCTGTAGCAAGTTTGAATATTAATAAATATGTACAATTTTATTATAACACACGTCCTGACCTTAGTACGTCAGTTTGCATGCATGTTTTTGCCAGTGCACATAGTTACACAAACTCATCGTACATCAGGGGTTTCGTGGAGACCGGTCCGCATGATCTCATTTGCAAATTTATCAAATAGCAAATGCCAGAACACATATCTAAAATGACCTCAGCTGAATCAGTTTATTCACCAATTTGCCATTTTCCATATAACATTTTAAAATGAGAAAATATGAGGCATTGAGGTTAATTGATTTCTTTGTTATATATGGGATAAGCTATAAGAGATCACTAGAGAGAGAGCTGACAAATCTGAAAAGATCTGCATTGTATATCAAATTGTATATTACCCTAAACTCCGGATACTCTGGAGGTCTGAAATAGTAAATTTTATATAAGCGATTTTCAAGTTCTTTCTGACTTCATGCTACAGCCATCTGTCATCTATCTATTAAAAATGTAATCAGTAGTGTATTAGCAATGTTCGGATGTGGGAACAGACTGCACTTCAATCTGATTAGCAGCATCCCTAAAACTAATGTAGCACATCCATTATAGTCAACAAACACAGATGTTTATATACTTCACTTCTACTTCAAAGATACAAAAGCTTTGGTATATTATTCTGTAACATTACATCCCTAATAAATGCTGATGCTCCACAACAGTTTTTGTTATTGTCTTTATACACTGCTTACATAAATTATTATTTTAAGATGAAATATCCCCTAGTTTTTGTAAGCAGTACATATGGAAACCCCTGAAATATTTAAACAAAATATTCTCAGATTTTAATTCAATGTTGTTATTCAAAGACAAACATATAAAGTGAATTATAACTCTATATATATTTATTTATATAAATACAGTGTTCCCTCATTTATATTTATAAGCTATATTTATTTAAGTATTTTATACACTATTTTAGCTGTAGAACTTGCAGATCGTTTGGCTGGCATCGTAGGGCTTGAATGAATTCAGTCTATAATGAAACTTTCACAAACAGTGAACACAACACCACAGATAAAAACTTGTCATGTCTGTAAGTAGCGACTCAGGCGGCCGATGCTCTAGTCTTACTTCTCGTTTTTGGTGAGTATTCATCTGCTGAGTAAATACGCTATTGTAGTGTTTTTAACTGTTGAAATCAAGCAACACGCTGAAGTAATGGAACGTTCTCTTTACTAAACACGCCATACATCACTCTCGTATCACACATGCTTCGTCTGGACCGAGCTTACAGCACGTCATATCCTACACATTGAGTAGAAACAATTTATTAGCTATTTACTGCTTTTCGTAATATTTTATGATTTATAACATTCCTTTATTGTTAGAATTATTTTGAATATTTTTTAAATAAATTGTGATTTTTATTTTTTTTAATGTAGAAGTTCTGTGAAAATCCGCTATATATTTTTCTGTTAATATTTTTTGGAAACCCGCAATGCACCGAGTCCGCGAAAGGTGAACCACGAAGTGGCGAGGGAACACTGTATTTATTTTTTTCCTTATATAAAATAGAGGCCCAATGAAAAGATATAGCAAAGGGCGTAAGCAAGATATTTGATATCAATTATAAATTCAGTCACTACAGAATGTATGATGTGGCATCCTCATGCTTACTGCAAATACCAGTGGTGGGGAATGCTGCAGAGCAGATAAGAGTAGTAATAATCAGATGTTTGAATACATAAACAGAAGTGCTACCAAAAGTTTTGGATTTCTGTGCAGTGGTAAAGTTTTTTGTTGTTGCTTGTATCTCTATTTGACAGTCTCTTTTTTTTTCCCCCCTTACTGAGGTATGTATGGTTACCACGGCAAACGTATTTTGGACTTTCTACGAATCACCATGGCGATGCCCCGTCTGGTTGCCCCGGCAAAACGTCTCCTGGAGCAGGGCTTTATGTTTGGCAGTTTTCAAAAACAGTGCTATTCTGCTTATGAGGCCAACATTGACTTCGAGATCAGGTGTGAGATTTAGGATGTTTTTTTTTTATACACACAGCCATGTCTGAGTGAGCTGCGGTTATGTATAATTTTGGAGACCAAATGTATGTGTCTGTATATGTCAGGTTCATGGTGGACAGTGATGTGGTGGGCTGTTGCTGGATCGAACTACCTAAAGGGAAGTACAAGCTTAGGAACGAGAAGAGTGGCGGAGAGACTGACTCTAGAGAGCCAGGCAAGGTAGTGGCTTCCTGTTTATAAGGGCTTATTTAGTTTTCTGACCTTATTTAATATTGATTTAATTAATACTTGCTTTTGTATACTTATTTTGACCTATTTTTCATTTTTTGCTGTAAACACTGCACAGTCATGCTCACTTTGTCTGTCACCCAGGTGTCTCTGTGTCAGTATGAAGTGGATGTAGCGTGGACGGATCTTATCAGCCACCCTGCTGAGGGAGACTGGCAGAGAATTGCTCCTCTCAGGGTGCTGAGCTTTGACATTGAGTGTGCTGGAAGAAAAGGTGTGTAAGAGAAATACATGTTTCCCAGTCATAGTTTTGTAATGAAAATTTGTTCGACATGTACTTCACAACATGTTTAGTGATTCAGTAAACCCCTGCTCAAAAAAAAACCCTCAAAAAAAGAGAATGAACAAGTGATCTACCCTATGTGACACATCTAACCCTCCAAATGAACTCGTTCTGGTTTAATAAAATTAAGATATTTTATCGTATTGTGATCCATTTTTTTTATAATGATAGACAATATGCTTTTCTGAGAGAAGGGAAAAAAAAGAAGGCAAACAGCTTCCCATATCTTAAACCATGAGACATTTTCAATAAAAGAGAGTCACATGGTAAAGGAAAACAAATTTGATCATATAATCAATACATTATGACATTTCATGCAGTACCAATACCATACAATACTGTAATCTTTGTGTCTTTTATAAAACTTGACGCATACTGAAAACAAAACTTTACTAGTTTTTTGTAATTCAGACGCAAATAAGATGTCTACAAGACATTGATCAGATGGAAGTTAGACTACGATACTTAATATACAATTTCCTCCAGTGCGTGTGATACCGTAATATTAGCCAGTATTACTAACTGTCTATAACTATTCTGTAAGATTACTGTAACTATTCAGGCCTTAATTGAATCGCCTCCAGTTCAACCCATCATGGGAATCAGTGAGAGACCAGCATACATAATATGGTTTTATTTGGGTGTATTTAGGAGTGTTCCCAGAGCCTGAGATTGATCCTGTGATTCAAATCGCTTCCATGGTGCAGCGTCAGGGAGAGAAGGAGCCCTTCATCCGCACCGTTTTCACCTTACAGAGCTGTGCTAGTATAGTGGGCTCTCAGATCCTCTGCTTCACGCAGGAGAAGCAGCTACTGCAGGTGCAGTAATAACACAAAGGCACACTTTCACAATAACAGCTTCTGCTAACAACCTTTTGTGTGTGTGTGTACACCAGCAATTCTGTTGTGTACGTCGTGACTATTCAGGCTTGATGTGAGCTCTCTGACTTTTTCAGTGTAATGAATGACTTCTGTACGTTTTCAGAGCTGGGCAGAGTTTGTGAGGACGGTAGATCCTGACATCATCACAGGCTATAATATTCAAAACTTTGACCTGCCATACCTTCTCAACAGAGCTGCTGCCTTAAAGGTGTGTTAACCCAATCATCAACAAGCACTTTTGTACAACAACCTGCTTTTAACACACTGCCTACATTTTTACACACTTGCCCGTTTAGGTATTCTATATAATGAACTGGTTTAAGGATGCCAAAACATTCACACAGAGCAGCATTTGTTATCCTCCTGGAGAAATAATAATGTAAAGAAGCACTGGGCAGTCTCATACGTGTGAGTCTTTCTCCCCTTTTTACCACAGCCAGCATGGCACTCACAACTCAAGCTGATTTTAAAGATAAGCTAATGTTACTATTGGAGCAGAACAGAACCCTAACAAAACACTTGAATGAGATGCAGGGGGATAACGGAACATTTATGAGTGAGACGCAGGCGTTCTGTGCTTGTCAGTGGTGCAGTACTGAGCAATTGAGGGAGTGAGAAATCTGGTGCATGCTTTAAAATCAATGGTTATAAAAATGAAAGTTGGACCTCAAAATGCTTGTTGAACTCTTCACTATGCTGCACTGATCACGGTGCATTCCTTTTGAGCAGCAGCCGCAGATGTCTGCCCTGTCAAATCATTTCACAGCATTACAGTGACTAAAGCGATATCTGTAAACTATGGTAACTGAGGTACTAGACTATAGACCAGAAGGTCTAAGATTTAAATCTTACTTTTGCATAGCTGTTACTGTAGGAGGAAGAAACCTTTTAATCCATAGTTGTTTGAATTATAAGGTCGAATCTAAAGGTGTCTGCCAAATGGCTACTTTTAACTTTAACTTACCCTTAGTAATTCAAATTACAGTCAATTACAGTAATTCAGTTTTTGTGGCCTTTTAATAAGGTCAATTTTATTTTTGACCAAAAATTTCAGTTCATGTCACTGCCATAGTACTGTAAATAGTAAAATATTTTTAATATATTAACAAGATTAGTTTTTTTTGGGATATGATGTGTTTTGTACAGAGATGTCCGACTAACTGGTAATGCACTTCATTTTGTGTATTTGTAGGTGAATTTCTTCCCCTATCTGGGCCGAGTGAGGGGCATCAAATCTGTCCTTAAGGAATCCAGCTTCCAGAGCAAACAAATGGGCCGCAGAGAAAACAAAACTGTCAACATGGAGGGCAGAGTGCAGTTTGACCTTTTACAGGTAAAACACTGAATGAACAAAACATGAACTTGACCCACTACTTTTCTTTTCTCCCACATTTGACTGTAGTACCATGGAGGCTTGTGTGGAATCCTGAGTTGTTTGTCTCTAAAATATTGCTGATATACAGGCTTTCCATTTAACACTTTCACTCTTTTGTAAATTATAAATGTATGGAATTTTTGTTGTTTTTTTTTTCTTCCATTTTACCCTGAATAATTGTGAGATGATATCAATGCTCATCTGTGTTGTTGAAAGAGGAATATTAAGTGACTGAGGACTTAATAAATAGGCTTACTTTTATTAGAAAGTGCATGTGCAAGACTGTCTTGAGATAACCTTGTTTGTGATGCTAAAATGACCACTGATGGCGACCATAAATTAATAAATAAACTACTTTAATATGTTTATAATATTGTAACAATTATGAGTTTTCAGATGGTGAAGTGTTGTTCCTTTAACTTGGTGCTTGAAGATTGCAATTTTACTTTTAAGTTAAATGCGTTAATCATAGTGATCTTTTTCTTATTAGGTCTCTTTTAATCCACATGCAGGGCATTAACAGTGCATGTGTATCTCATGGCTCTGTTATACGGACATGATTTGTTTAGACGATTGTTAACCATCTGTGGTATATTCTCTTAATTGCAGGTATTGCTGAGAGACTATAAACTGCGCTCCTACACCCTCAATGCTGTCAGTTTCCACTTCCTGCAGGAACAGAAGGAAGATGTGCAGCACTCCATCATCACAGACCTGCAGGTACAGCCCAGTAAGAGTGCATTAGATTAAAGAGTTCTAACCAGTAGGATTGTGTAATTCACTTGAGGCCAGTGCAAATGAAAGGTCTCTCTAATTCAACACTGGACCGTAATTTTTCACAACAGTAAGTTATTTCCAACCTCATAATGTGATTGGTTGGTTAGTTCCCACTGTGCTGATATGCAAGATAACAGCATGGCTTTTTCACAACAACATCGTTGTAAAATAACACTTTTATAAAAACCTATAGAAAACTTAAGGTTGTGTGTTTTCAGTACAACTGCCCTTAATAAATGTTATATGTAGCAGATGCTCTTATCCAGAATGATTCCATACCTGATTTAATCCAAGCATTTCATGTTGTTACTTGAAGCTTAACGCTTATAGTCCAAAATCTTAATTTTTGCTCTTCCATAGTTCACAGATGAACCCAAAAAAACCTTCTCCTCCTCTCTCTGTAGAATGGAAATGAGCAGACCAGGCGGCGTCTGGCTGTGTACTGTCTGAAGGATGCTTACTTGCCGCTGCGTTTGCTCCAGAAGCTGATGTGTGTGATTAACTACATGGAGATGGCCAGAGTGACCGGTGTGCCGCTGACCTACTTGCTGTCCCGTGGCCAGCAGATTAAAGTTGTTTCTCAGTTATTGCGACAGGTCTGTCAGTTCACTCATATGTAATGCATTGCTCACTGAACACGAACACATTCGGGACTGGAACAGCAGATTATGATTTCGCTAAAAGCAGCGTTTCTGCGTGTTTGTAGGCTATGAAGCAGGACCTGGTGATGCCGGTAGTAAAGACTGAAGGTGGGGAGGACTATGCTGGTGCCACAGTCATTGAGCCAGAGAAAGGGTGAGTATCCCCATTGTCTGTTTCGTCAGTCTAAGTCTGTCCTAAAGTCCTATTTATTTGTGCTGGCCTTCCAAAATATCAACATTGACATTCAACATTGTTTCGTTTTACCTGTTTAAGATGGTTTAATCACTGTAGAGCTGGGTGCAGCACATTGATTCTCCCAGCCCCTCCTTTTTACTCTCTTTCTCTCTCTCTCTCTCTCTCTCTTTTTCTCTCTCTTAAAATAGCCAAGATTTTGCTGATATGGCAATATTTCCAAACACACACTCTTGTTGAGCAATAACTGTTTTTTATGACAACGCAACATGTTCAGTATAGTATTTCAAGGGGTGGCACGGTAGCACGTGATTTATGTAGTTGCATCACATGTAATTTGCATGTACCTACTCCCGCTATCCACATGGGTTTACTCTGTTCTCACACAACTGCCGTGCCAGTTTAACAACATAAATACACTGCTCACGAAAATGATGGGATATTTCAAAATGAATATGAGGACGATTCCACAAGAACTGCTAGATAATCTGATCCTGTTCATGACTGTCAGTGTGCGTTTGTGTCTTAGGTGATCATACACCCTACTGAACAGTCAATGTGGGGTACTCTCATCCAGTTTAACATGCTGCTGTTCTCCCCCATGAATATATAATCTGCTACTTGATCACCATAATTGACTTTGAATCCCATTTACGTAATCGAACAACTTTCTGATTACCTTGTTTAATGAAATAAATGCTTATCTCTTTTAATCGCTTTATAGTAATTTTGAAATGTCACCTGATTTTTGTGAGCAGTATTGAAACTGTTACTGTTTAGAACACTGAACAGACATTTATAAGCATTTTCTGATCTGAACCATTTAAGAAATAAATACATTTAAATTTCTAATCTTGCAAACCCATTTTATTTTATATGTGAACAGGTACTACAGCGTTCCTATTGCCACTCTGGATTTCTCCTCACTGTACCCATCCATTATGATGGCTCATAATCTGTGCTACACTACACTGCTACAGAAAGGCCAGCAAGAGAAACTGGGGTGAGCCAGAAATGCTGGGAATCTGAGCTAAAGTTGAACTGGACTTGTTTCTTTGTATTTCAGTTTATTGTGCTTTTAGTTCTTTGCTAGTTTCTGTGGATAAAATGTGTTTGTGTGTGTGTGTAGGCTCTCATCAGAGGACTTCATTCGGACCCCTACAGGAGATCTGTTTGTTAAAAGCTCAGTGAGGAAGGGCCTTCTGCCAGAGATCCTGGAGAATCTGCTGAGTGCCCGCAAAAGGTGAGAGCAAATACACAATTAAATTCAAATCGGCATAAATAATGCTGAAATGTTAGAAACGAGAACCTGCAGTCCAGAATTGTTCTAGGAGTAGAACTATAAACGCATGATTGTGTGTTCAGGGCTAAGACTGATCTGAAGAAGGAGACGGATCCATTTAGAAAGCAGGTGTTGGATGGCAGGCAGCTGGCACTGAAGATCAGCGCCAACTCTGTGTACGGTTTCACTGGGGCACAGGTGGGCAAACTGCCTTGCCTGGAGATCTCACAGGTTAGCTTCATTCTTTACCCACAATCAGCTTGATCAAAACCAATTCTGTAGCTCACTGTGTGTTTGTGTTTGCAGAGTGTAACAGGCTTTGGCAGGCAGATGATTGAACAGACTAAACATCATGTGGAATCCAAGTATACTATTGCTAACGGCTATCCTGCTGATGCCAAGGTAACAAACCCTTTCGTTACCCTGTCACAAAAGCAAATCTGTTCAGGCAGGGTTTTCAGCAGTCTGTATAAGAAATGGCATTACGCCTTTAACTAACTAACTACTGTAATGCTCTTCTCAGTAGATTAGTAACAAAGAGCTTAAGCAGCTAATTGATCAAACAACTGTTAGGAATAACGGTGACACAATGCAGCATGATGCAACAGTGTAACAATGTACATCGCAGAAATAGACAGTATCATGTGCTTTCTACTTATTACACCATCGAATGCAAGTTCTTTTATATGTCGTACTCCTATATGCAGATCTTCCTTACTGCTATGGAAACTGGTGAAGGTGAACTTGAGCTGGGTTGTGGATACATATAAAGGCTAGGGGTGCAGGAAAAAATCGGTTCAAGCCCGAATCGCGTTTCTAACATTGAACGATTCAGTATCGATTCTCATTTTCAAAAAATCGATTTTTTTTTTTTGGCGGATGTGCCTTCTCAGCCACCGTAGTGTTAGGTAAAACAAGGAAGCAGCGCTGTTCCACGAAGCGAGCTTGAAAAAGCGG
>JAUZSU010001011.1:17723-30181 GCA_034780255.1 Parotocinclus maculicauda
TTGGAATAAGGCTGTAACGTAACAAAATGTGAAAAAAGTGAAGCGCTGTGAATACTTTCCGGATGCACTGTAAATATACTGCTCCCAAAAAAACATCTCTGAATGATCTGTATTGCTGTGTTTTAGAGGGAGATCACACTCGCTGTAAGACTGTCCTGACCTCCAGGGTGGGTGGCCTCATGGCCTTTGCTCAGAAACGTAGCACTTGCATCGGCTGCAAAGCCGTTCTCAAAACTGACGGTACGTTGTGGCCCTGAGTTAACATTAATAAGCTGAATGTTATAAGATGTTTGATCTGTGCAGATGTATTTTAACTGTTCCATCCCTCTTTGTGTAGCTGCTGTATGTGATTATTGCAAGAAGAAAGAGTCTGAGCTCTATCAGAAAGAGGTACATTTGATGATCAGCTCTGAATCCATTGATATTCTGCACTCCAAATATATATATTTTTAATATAAAAAGCAAATTGAAACAAGCCTTTAATCCTTTGTTCTTCAGATTGCTCACCTCGCAGCACTTGAGGAAAGATTCTCTCGTCTGTGGACTCAGTGTCAGCGCTGCCAAGGCTCGCTGCATGAAGACGTGCTCTGTACCAGGTGCTTGTTGAGTTTGTGTAGAGTTTAGGGTTAGCTATGGAAACCTGGATCTGATTCGGAACTGGTTGCAGAATTCCAAGAACCAGGTTTTTATGCTTTAGAAAGACTGCCGTAATTGGTGCAAATATATTTCTGTATTAATGTGCCACTTGTCTGCCAGGACGGTCCAGTGATAACGTACCTTGTCACGTAATTTTGTTCTGATACGATCTGCTAGAGCATTACTGAAATATGAAACATGGACGCTCAAAACTATGGCTGAACTTTAAGAGAAAACAAAAGGCGATATCTTCCGCTTGTCTGGGGTTCAGGTCGCAGGGGCAGCAACCTAAGCAGGGAGGCCCAGACCTCCCTCTCCCAGCCACCACCAGCAGCTCTACTGGGGGGATTCCGAGGCGTTCCCAGATGGCCATGTAAACCCTCCAGCATATCCTGGGTCTTTCCTTGGGTCTCTTCCTGGTTGGACTTGTCTGGAACACCTCCCCAAAGCTCATGACCATAGGTGAGGGTAGGAACGTAGATCGATCGGTAAATTCAGAGCATTGCCTTGCGGCTTACCTCTTTCTTAACCACAACAGACCGGTATAAGTTCCGCATTACTGCTGACCCTGCATCGATCTGCTGTCGTTCTCCTGCTCCATCTTAGCCTAAAAGCAATGTGCAGTAATTTGACCTTTTGTAAAGAAGGTTGCACCTCCAACATGGCAAAACATTGAAAGCACCAGCATGATATTGAGTGTCAGAAGGGGAACCGGGTTCTGACTACTGTCTCTTAGTTTAAATATGCTTAACATGAACAAACTGTGGTTCTACAAGAATGAGCTAGGAAAACCAACCTTCTATGAATCACCATGCCTATCTGTTACAAGTCTTCTCTACTGCTGAAATGATGAACCTGTGATCCAAAAGGAAAAATCATTATTTTATATTTTCACTTTTTTTTTTAAATAATATACTATTTACAAAAAATATATAATAATACATAAATAATGTAGTGACGCCTAATTTGTCAGCTGTGTAGGTTTCAATGGGAAGACATTAACCTGAGGAAAGGTCTACAAGTTCCAGTCAAACATGGTGTCCCTCATGGTTCTGTTCTCGGTCCTCTTCTCTTTAATATCTACATTCTCCCTCTTGGCAATATCTTTCATAGTTTCAATCCAAAATTCCATCGTTATGCTGATGACACCCAGGTGTATCTCAGTTTTATGCCGTCTGATCCCTTTCCACCATGTAACCTCACCAAATACATTGTGAAATTAAACTCCTGGCTCAGTTCTAATTTTCTATTACTGAATGCACAGAAAACTGAGTTTATTAGTGTTGGCTCTAAAACTATTGTCTCCAGTTTGTCCAATTACACTCTCCATAAATGATTTACAATGCTCACCGTCAGCTACTGTTCGCAATCTCGACCCAGTACTCAGTTTTGAACCGCATAGCAAATCTCTGGCTAAATCTGCCTTTTTTTCACCTTCGTAACGTCTGTTGTATCCTCCCCCTACTATCCATGACGGCTGCGAAGACACTGGTTCATGCCTTTGTATCCTCTCGACTGAACTACTGCAACTCATTGCTATATTTGCTTCCATTAAAGTCACTACAATATCTTCAAATTGTACAAAATTCTGCTGCCAGGATTCTAACTGACACAAAACGGTTCAAACACATCACCCCTGTTTTAAAGTGGCTTTAATGGCTGCCGATCGCCATGCCTATCTGTTACAAGATCCTCCTCTTTACGTTCAAGGCACTGCATGGCCTGGGTCCTGTCTACATTTCGGATATTCTAAAATGTATACTCCATCCCATAACCTCAGATTGTCTGATGCCACACTACTGGCAGTTCCGAGCTTTAGGCTGAGTACCGTAGGGGGTCGCTCGTTCAGTGTTGCTGCCCCTTCTAGCTGAAACTCTTTACCATTTTTCCTGCCACTTCTCTACCTGAATTTAAAACCTCTCTTAAAACACATCTGTTCCAGCTACACTTTTCCTCTTCTTGAACAAATGTTTTTTATACTGTATTTTGTTGTGTACAATCCTCTTGTAAAGCGATCTTTGGTTTGTGAAAGGCGCTATATAAGTTATTCTTATATATTATAAGTTATTAATTATTGTTATTATTATTATTACTACAAGTAATCGTTTTTGCATTAAGCTTTTTTCTTCTTATTTAAACCTATTAGAAGTAAAGTAAAATTACTACTATTATTACTATTTTTTTTTACCATTTTGAAGAATCAGAATGGATAAATTGCAAACCATACCCCAGCGCAGTCGAGCTGCTCTGCCTCACTGCCTCTTCTCACAGATCTTTCTTCTCCTTTTCTACAGTCGAGACTGCCCAATCTTCTACATGAGGAAGAAGGTCCAGAAAGACCTTGGTGATCAGGAGAAGCTTGTGTCACGTTTTGGCTGGTGAGAGTATCTCGTTGGGTTACATCCTTTTCTCCATCCCTGTTTCATTCACACCTATTCAGAGTGAGGAGGGCTTTTCCCTCTCCTTGTTTTGTAAAGAATTCTAGTTACATTTTTTACGCAACGAATCGTTACAATAAAATATTTGTTTTGTAAAATGCTGAAGTTTTGTCTTCTCCTGGGCTTTTCAGCTGCCGGTATCTTTGAAAGATGAGACTGCAGATGCACTATGGGCACTAAGAATAGATTTTAGAAAACGACTGAAGAGATTCGCTTCCATTTAAAGGCTATAGAAAATCACCATAGGGCACGGAGATGGCTAGGTGTCTTAAGAGGACATGAAACTGAAACCGGTTTAAGGCATCTTTTTCCAGGTTTATGAAAATAAATTTAGAAAATAATGTATTGATTATTAAAAACTCTCTGATTTAAAACTTTATAGAGCCAGGTTTAATAACAGCCACAAACAGTTTAGTTTAATTGATCTTACGCTGCTCACAATGGCACTTGTGCAGTGCACAAACACAGCCACACCCAAACAGCACTGTGCTTCTACTAACTTTAATTCAAAATTCAATTTGTGTGGTTTAGCTTTAAATGCAGCTCGGCACTCCCCAGTTTGTTTATGAGACTGGTGCCGACGCATGCTAATAATGAAGTGTTAGATTTCAGTTGTTTTGAGTGCTTCTTAGTCATAAAAATAGTCTCTTTATATGTAGCCAATTGCTAATGAGGGAGTAGGGATTTATGTTTGGATGCAGTCATCTCTTTAGTATGGAAGCCCTTCAGAGCATGCTGTTTACAAGGCAGACAGGGAGAACATAATCTGTTGAGGAACAACTCATGTTCAGAACAATTTATTTAATAAGACTGCATTTAAAACTGCATCACCTGCTAAATAAATATAATTTGACAAAGCTAACAAAGAGATTACCAGTAAAGCTAGCGAGAGTGCAGAGCCAGGCACAGACCAGCAGCACCTGCTATCTAAGTTTTTATTAAAATAAATTCTGCACGCCATTATTTATAATTCTTAGAGAAGTTGGAATCATGTTATCTCTAGTTTAGATGAAGTCTTCATTTGTCGAGAAGGTGGTCACAGATTTCACTTAGTGTACTTAGCAGGATCCTGCTCCTCTTTAATTCTGACTAACTGCCCAGTCCCAGCTGCAGAGAAAAAAACCCAAACATATTGTTGCCATCACCATGCTTCATGATAGGTATATTGTATTTGCCGTTAGTAATATTCACCAGAGTGCCTGGATTTTAGTCTAAGCTTTTGCCATAAGAAGCACAAATGACACTGCATGGTTCTTTTTTAGGAAAAGCTTCTTTTGTGCCACCCTACCCTACAGGCCTGTTTCTGGCTGTCATCCATTATGGAGGGATGGGCCGCTTGTCAGTGTTAGTGGTTGATGATGCTCTTGACACAGAAGCAGAGTTATTTTGTATACTTCTAACTTGTGCCTTTGCACAACTTTAATCTAGGAGCCCTTCTCAAAGCATTCTTGCAACCATAGTGTGTCAGATTCCCATTATAAATTAAAAGCTACCATTATAGGTTTTCCACGTTTTTGCAATGGCTTGACTTAATCACAACCACTGGAACTAAAGTCCTTTGTGCAGCTGTTAGCTAGGAGTGTGATCTGAATGTGATTGTTGGACCTGAGCGTAGTCCAGTTGGAGGTGTGATTATATACTATATAACACCACTCACACGGTGAGCTTTGGTTTCTGTGCTGCTGCATGGCACGCACCCACCCAATGAGATTAGTGTTAGGTTAAGATTTGTTTTTCTATGGTGTGATTCTAGTCTGTTATTTTGGTATCCTGCTCCTCAATGTTTCCAAATCACAATAACATGCCCTGATTGGTCGACCCCTGTGAGTTCATGCAGGGTAGACATTAATTTATTGTAAAATAGAACTAAATTTTAATTCTAAATCATAAAATCACAACCAACAAAACTTTTTTAGCCAAAATTCTCTTTATTCACAAAAAAGTAATTAATCTCCAAAAGCAGTCTCATCGCTATGACGACAGGAATGTATCACAGGTGTTCAGACAATTTATTTAAAAAAAATAAAAATAAAAAAAAGCTGCATTCTTGACTCCTGTATGAGAACGGATGGGTGACCGCGACAATGTCACTCACCAGCCACGTCAGAGCATCCACTGCTAGCACGGTAAAGGAACTAAAATTGAACCGGGAACAGGCGGTGGTGTGCAGGTCTGCGCAGTTTAACGTCCATGTTATGGTCTGTGAAACAAGTTTCATCTTTTTTCCTCTTAAGGGTTTGCTTGTACAGGATAGTCATGCAGACGTGAATAGTGTGCAGCTGTTAAAGCAAACAGCGGTCCATCGATGGACGTTATACGGCGCTTACCATTATTAACACACAAGAGAGAAGCTTGCAGCTGGTTTGGCTTAATTGACCTCCACAGTGCACACCACAACAGCATAATGTAAAGTTCAACAGTGGTTATACAGAGAGTTAGAGCTCATGAGAGATGTACGGTATGTACACATGAACTCACAATACACCGACTCCAGCTCATCACATGGAGAGCAGACATACAGTTGGCTCGAGGGTCCTGACACACCAAGCTAGAGCCGACTGTCTTGTCTAGTTTTTTCCTTTTTTATAAAGCACTTGAAGACACTGAAAAGGTTATAGCTGAAAAGCATGTACCTTCTCTAAAAGACCTATCACAACAAGAAGAAAGCCTACACCATATTTCATACTTCTGTATGACACTGTATACACAATATTCACCACCTCCCAAGATAAGTACCTACACTAAAGTACTACACTGCTGACAAATTAGGGGAGATTTCATTACTATAAATTTTTGTGAGCAGTATATTTTGGTAGCTTATTTTTCATCCCACTGTGAAACTTACAAATGCTGTAAATGTGGTGTGTCAGAGCCCAAACGTGATGCAAATGGTGCTACAAAACGACCGCACAACCAATTCTTAAAAGTCCCAACCAGGCCCATTTTATATAAAATCATGCGAGACTGTGGCACTGTTTCTCAAGTTCCTGATTGGGACTTTGGCTACTAAAACCAAATGAGCTTTACTTTACCAGAGTATGGGGAGGTTGAGATGCTACAGCAGTGTGTGCAGAAGGTGTGCTGTGTGCGCACAGTGCTATTCCAGGAATGTAGTGCAAGAGCGGGAATACATATTGCTATAAAATGGTGCAGCGCCTCTGTGTAGGTTTCTTGCTCTTCTTGTTGCTGCGGTTCGTTTCCTTGTACCTCCTAATCTCCCGAACCAGAGAGTAGAAGGCCTCCTCCACACCCTGCGCAGAGCATCAGAGAGAATCTCAAATCAATGAGCTCTTTAAAAAAACAACAGCACTGCCACCTGCTGGCGTTTACCCACCTGCCGTGTTTTGGCGGACGTCTCGACAAACGGTATGCCATATCCGCGAGCAAGCTCTTGAGCCTGACGGGTCTCTACTGTGCGAGAGCTCAGGTCAATTTTATTTCCTACCAACACCATTGGAACATTGTCGCTATCCTTCACCCGGTTGATCTGCTCCCTGGAAGCACAAAACAGGTGGAGAATGTTTAGTAGTTCAGCCTATGTTCTATACTACTCAAAGTAAACAAGCTCCAGCAACTGCCAGGATTCAAACATACTTATAAACCGGTAGCCACAGATGCACGCACACAGACAGAGACGCAGAGGTGCGGGTGCACAGACGCAGAGGCACAGACAGACACATGCGGGCGCGCGGAGAGAGACAATCCTTGCAATAAAATGGAAACCACCAAGCCGAGGTTCAGGCTTACTGAGCATGACATAGGATGTACAAAGTAATGTATATTTGTCTTAGTAAAATCACTTCAGTGTCATACAGCCTTCCTACTGGCTTAATCAATGCAAGCCAAATAAGGCCCTGGAACCAACGTAATCATTAGAGAGCAAAAACTGATTGGGGTTAAACTGGTGTAAGAAAAATCTGATGGCAGAAAACACCAATATGTTCACCATAATCAAGAACCTACACCGACAGGGATTTAATCGATTCATTATAACAGCATAACAGATTAAACCAGTACCTGTAGAGATGCACATCCTCAAAAGACTTTATGTTATTAATAGCAAACACACAGAGGAAGCCCTCGCCGGTCCTCATGTACTGGTCCCTCATGGCACTGTACTCCTCCTGACCTGCAGTGTCCAGGATGTCCAGCAGACATGTCTCCCCATCAATCACCACCTGCTTTCTGTATGAGTCCTGCAACAAAGTACATCACTGGAGATCAGCACATTTCTTCCCAAGTTTCTGCTGAATTCATGTATACAATCGGATTCCTGGTCGTGTCGAGTCAAAATATTGTAAAACAAGGACTACCTGCACGTAAAACTGAAGCGTTTAAGTAAACTGTAGTGCACAAAGTTCAGAGGGTTTCACATTTGGCCACAACAACAGATGTATGTTCATGCAGAATATTAGAGCCATACCTGTCCTTGTCCATTTCAGTTGATAAAATTCGTCATAATGGCAACTGCCTTCCAACAACCTCCATGTAAGTGAGGAACAGGCAAATCTAGCAATTAAATCTAACAGTGTAGATGATGTGGTGTGATGACTGTAATTTGTCTGCTCACAATTTGTTCACTCCTTTTTAACTTCAATCTTGGACTTCTTGAGTAGAACAATAGTTTGGTTTGAGTGTGTTGAATGTACTTGGTGCACATGCACAGTAATCTGTTCTACCTTACTACATGACGCAGGGAATACATGAACTTTTGACTGTTTTTTCCCCAAAGTTACTGACATGTTCTATAATGACAGCTCACACATCGTTAAATCAACAATTAAGATTTTATCGTAGACAACACATCGCACACCTCTACTACAGGCTAAGTCTAAAGTTCACCTTCACCTAGACATGAACATGCCTGGTTCCTTTAAGAAAGGCTGGAATTTGGAAGACTGGTTCTACATGTCTCAAACATGAACACATTTGTATTGTTTCATGTCCGTGGTTACATGCCAGGTTGCACTTCGCTGACAGACAGAGCTCAGTTTGTATTCACTCTATAGATGAGTTGACGCAATTTCCTCCAGTGATGAATGCAAACCACAACCTTTGAAAACGTGTTGTCACCCTGTCAAATCGTTTTCTCTACATTAACGTAACACACAGAAAGCTACATACTATGAGTCAGCACCGTCATTACCAGACTGGGCGGGTCCCTGTCAAGAGTGGATAGGTTAAACACACCGAGCTGGCTTATTTTAAATAAACTATTAACGTTTATTAAATACACATTTCTCAAAACTAGTTCATAGCAAACAGGGGATTCCACAGCCGATTTAGGTTGGTCCACAACTATCTATCCAACCTGGCTCTGACAAGCATTTTATTTACATGGTTCTCCCTTAAAGCATTATGTACCTCAATGGTGGGGTCATACTCGTCCACGAAGTGGTTCTGAATGAGTTGGATAGTGAGTGCACTTTTCCCGACGCCTCCTGCCCCTACAACCACCAATTTGTACTCGGTCATCCTGGGGAAAAGAAAAACAAATGGTTAGCGGTATGGATACTTCTCAGGCTCAACCAAAAGTGGTATGAAGCAGATAGTATAAACAACATTTATATGACCAGTATACCAAAGACACAGAAAGCTCACTAAAATGAGTGGATGTATAGATGTATGACCCACACTAAATTCAGGTATGTGAACAAAGGTATCTATTTTTTTTTACATTTTATTTATGGTAATCATCCTGCCAAATTAACTGGCATTAAAAAGCAGAAACAATTCTGATATAACTGAGTCCACAGATCAACGTTAGTAACAGGACATTAACATACCATATAGTATACCAAATGATAATTGCTGCCTGCTACTGCTAAAATAAAATGTTCATTGAAATTGTTTAGGAAACTAAATGTAAAGAATTACTTCTTGAATGTCAGTGCAATCTGTACCAGGAATGTGGTAACATTAATGAGTAACCATGAAATAAAACTTTTAAGCACTCCTGTTTAATAATGGCTTGAAATATAACATAAGGTAAGGTAAGGTTAGGTCAAGCCCAGTCCAGTTTACTACTATCTACTATTAATACTACTATCTCCTGTGAGTATGATTCTGACTCTGGAACAGCCTCTAATAACTCATATCTTTAGCCCACCTATAACATGATCCCAGCACGAAGAAACAATAGAAAAAACAAACATCATATACACTCCTGAGCACATTCCGAAGAACAATTTATAAATACTATGTAAGGCATTTTTGTTGCTGCCCAAAATGTTTCTCTGCTCACCACAACTGAGCCACTGGTGCCAATCATGCCATGACCAAAACCACTGAGATGACAGTTCCACCACGATTACCACAATTCTGATGGTTCCTGTGAAAATTACCTAAAGTTGAAGGTCTGTATCTGCATGAATTTAGGCATTGCACTGCAGTAACGCAATTAGCTGACCAAAAGGCTAAGATCGTGAAAGTAAGAAAGCATTCAAAACATTAAGCAAGCATTTATATACTCAAACAACTACGCTTTTCTGTAAAGATGTCTCTTTTGAAAAACCTCTCAGAAATGCCTCAAGTCTTTTTGACATAGATTTAACAAGTTTATAGAAACATTCCATAGAGATTTTTGATCTGCTGCACATCTCGGTTGTAATGAGTGGTTATTTGAGTTACTGTTGATTTTCTAATAGGTTGAACCAGTCAGGTCATTCTCTGAACTCTTGTAACAACAAGGCAATTTCACCCAATGAACTGTCATCACAGGACATTTTGTCTTTTTCTCACCATACTCTTAACGATGGCTGTGTGAGAAAATCCCAGCAGATCAGCAGTTTCTGAAACACTCAAACCAGCCAGTCTATCACCAACAACCATGCCACTTCCTTTCTATCTATCTTCTTTCTGCCCCATGCTGATGCTCGGTTTCAATTTCAGCAGTAGAACAACTGTACCTAATAAAGTGGCCAGTGAGCACATAATGCAGTTTATAGGGTGTAGAAAGTGTTCACGGAAACCTTAAAATTAAACAAATTACTGCATTTTAATTGACTCAAACTTTTCCAAGAGAGTCATCTTTCTCAGCCAGAAAGCAGGGACATTTTTGCTCTCTATGAATCCTGATCACAGGATGGCTGAGGACCAAACTCAAAACCTTTTGAGGATGCAGCCAATGTTTGGATTCCTGAATTAAGACAACTGACTGTGATATTTAAGCTCACAACCCTAACTTTGCATGCATTATTTTTTATTATTTTTATTTTATGTATTTTAGTTGATGATTTAGCGACTTTAATACAAAGCAAAACTTTAACACTCAATAACAATAGATCAATTGTGTTTAAAGTTAAAAAGACAGACAGTATAGACGTAAATAAACAAACTAAGGCTTGTTCTTAAGTAAGGGTTATTAATGATTATGTACATGGCGGTGAAAAAGCATTTTTTGTCGTGTACGGAGTATTAAGTCGTTGGGATTAGGTAACTGCTTTATATACAAAATCATATGGCCAACCTCTTAGGTTGTGTCTCAAACTGCATTCTTTAGTACTAACAAGGGAGCAGCGGTACTATTACGTAGCGCACTACTTTGATTTATCGTTTAGTGCTGTAGGACACGGTTTGGGATACAGCCCTAAAGACTGACAGCCAAGGCAAAAGTTAGGGTTAATAAATTACAAAATTATTAAAATAATCTCAAATCGCAAATATATGAATACATACATATACATAAAAAAAATACATATAAATATTTTTAATAGACTGAAACTCGTCTACCGTTTGCTAATCCGGCTAAAGTGGTTAGCCAATTCGGCTTACCAACTCTAGATTTTTACAAACTAAAAAACAAGAACATTAAGCAAAAACTAATAACACAATAACTCGTAATAAAGTGAGTAAATATGTTTACCTGGTAGTGGAGAGTAAATTATAGCTGGTGAGTCGGGAAAATCGCGTGTAAACAATTTGTAATGAAGAACAGAGATTATCGTTAGCTGCTGAGCCACATTACTGTGAACTCTCCAGATCCACACAAACAGTTTGTTTTAACTCCAAACCAAAGTGAACAGAATCAGAACTCCTTATTCCACTAGAACGGTAATGGATATGGGATTACTGTTGAGATTAGTGAGTAAAATCCCGAATTAATCCCGAATTGATCCGGTAAAGCTTCACACATTCAGCAGCTGAGCTAAACCTCTCCCAGATTCATTGTGGGCGCGGAGGGGCGGGACTATCCTAACAATAGTCCAATCGCGGCTCTCTATGAGTTATATACGTACTTATTATTGGTTGAGCGATGACGGACACTACCGCAAACCAATCAAGGCATAACCTATATTTCCTTGTGTTGGGCCATTTGTAAGCAGACCAATCAGCGTTGAGTGTTGCTTTAAAAGGACAAACCCTGACTGTGTTTGAAATGGCATATGATACGTGGAGTGTTACTTTACCAGGTACGTTAGTGGTTTAAGCATGGTAGCTGTAATGACACATGTAAGCTCTGGGACAGAAAAGTTTATTATACACGAAGGTTTTATTAAAGACATGCGGCCTCTGCCTGAGCAAACTGAATACTGGGAACAGCAGTGTGTGTATTATCTACAGATCTAACTCAGGCCGTGTTTAAATTGACGTACAACACGTGCTACTCATCATACTCCTCAGTATGCAAAATGTCAACCAGTTTGAGATGATCTGAGCTTTGTGACCTGGTATATTATCCTGCCTCTAAGTAGTACACTTTGGTAACGGGATGGACGTGGTCAGAAACAATAGGATAGGATGTGGCATTTAAATTATGCCCAAAGTGTATGAAGAAAATATCCCTCTCACCATTATACCATCAGTCTGAAACATTGGTTCAAGACAGGATGATTTGTTGATTTCAAGTTGTTACAACCGTCGCAATAGAAATCAGGAGTAATCAGACCAGGCAATGTTTTTCAATAGCTATAAATTTTATGTTATTTTCCCGTCCTTATATCTCAATTTTTTTTTGCTTTATCCATGCTTTTAATTATTAATTAAAACAATAATTTGGGGAACAGAATCATCCTTTTTACATTACTTCCTACTGGGAAATCTGATCCTGACTTCAAACAAATTTCAGTTCGAAAGGCCTTCTGAAACCAATTAAGTTTGATTTCTGAGGTTTAACTGTATATATAATGTAATATAATTTGCTATGCAGTCTATGGAAGTACTTTAATGCATGCATAAGAATAAGCTCCTAAGTCACCTTCATTATTGGAAAGTTTCCATGTATCATTGCTGAATGGTCTTGTCTATTGTAACAGTAAATGCCTGCTTACTTTGCTGCATACTCTCAATGGCCTTGTCTGTACTGTATTTACTTGTTTTTATCACTAGATGTCAACAGTAACACAGGACAATAGAGGTGGCTATACTTTTCTATATCCTTTCCCT
>JAUZSU010001012.1:1275-17539 GCA_034780255.1 Parotocinclus maculicauda
TAAGTTTACAATTAAATGTTTTAGATAATAAAACGCAGGGCTTTTTTAAGTAGAGATTATAAAACTATAGCAAGTCAAAAGCAAAAAAATTTAAATAATGAATTAAATAGTGTAAAACTATCCATATTGACATTAATTAATCCAGTAGATCTTGGGTCCTCAGTGTCTTCAGTCAGACATTTATGTAAATGTTTTTCCATGCTTGCCTAAATCACAGCTCAAAAGAACCTAACTTTAGTAAAGAACCTGATTGATTTGCACAAAATACTGCCCTTCAAAAATATCTCTATGGTTTGATGGACTTTTTTAACAGCTTCAATTCAGTGAATGCATTCACAGTCATGTTTAAAATTCATGTCTTCTCAACCTTCTCAGAAGAATGTGGACTGTTGTGTGACAAACTCCTTACTAATACCCCATTATTTAGATTTTTCTGGATGTGTAATTTATGTTCAGCAATCATCTTATTGTGAGCAGCTTCATGGTGGGCCTGGAGCCAAGAAGAGAAGAAAAGAATTACTATGAGCTTTTAACACGTAAGGGCAGTCTAGAACAGTTAATACAGCTACTTAAATATATTTGGAGCTTGCAGAGTCTTTAAAGAAAACCTTGTTCACCCATAAACTCCTGAATCAGAAAACGTCAAATGATTCTTCAAGTAAATGGTTCTAGTTCCAGGTCATAAAAATAAACACCACATAGTGTCATAAAATATTGCACAGATGCTTCTCCTGTTAGTCACTGTGATAAGCGAGAGAGAGAGGATGAGGAGGATGGATGACTCATAAGCTGTGAGATGATGAACTGGTGTGAGCTGGGGTTTATGTGGTTATTGTTTCATTTTGCTTGCCTTTCTGCATGGGGGATGAAGATTTCTGGTCAGTCAGTGGCAAATAGTAAATGAAGACCCAAAAGTAACACTGCTGTTCCTGTTTTTGGAAGACAGAGGAGTTGATATTGATCTCAGGAGTGAAGAATTTAACAGGACCTAGATCTGGTGTTTAATAATGAACTGCTTACATTTCATTTCCAGGTTCCCACAATTTCAGCTCAAGCTCTATTTGTTTTGCATGGATGGCACTAAAGAAAATGGGTATGAATTAGAGAAAATAAAACAAATTAGTAAAATATTTTACATTTTAGTATCAGTTATACAATAGTGCTTAGGAGATATTTAAAAATGCAAAATCCAATAATGAAATATCCCTTAATTTTTGTGAGCAGTGTATTATCCATGGACAGTGTATGGTTACGTTTTAGCTTTATTAATATATAAACTTTATTAATTCACATGATCCATAATGGTTTAAAGATATCTGAGAAATAGATTTTAATTTGTTGTATCTTGGTGAGATTGTTACTATAATCAAAATTATGCAAATATTCTAGAAAACAGTTATATTATGCAGATAAACACATGCAAACTGACTTACTCTGACTAATAAAAAACTTAGATTACTGATCTGAGGCACACTTAACAGGAAACCCTGAATTGTATTTTTTACTGAGCATGAGAATGACAGAGAGAGCATTCAGTAACATCAAGGGATTTCACGGGTCATCAAATTTCACTCAAAATTGTGGCTCCCATGCAGCCTGAGTGCATGATGTCATTAAAAATCCATTCTGAAATGTGTGTTTTGTTTAAAAGCTTCAAGTCAAAATGTTATGTTCATGCTTATGACTTGTATTGAAAACATTGTGTTAAATTCTGGAAAAAATGCAAAATATATGTATTACTATTGCTGATATTTTGCCCTTACTATGCTGTGTACAATGTGTGATATATAAATGTAATCTATATAATCTGTAAACTAAAATGAGAAATATCTTTGCACACTGGAACACAGTAGGATAGTTTGACTTGTGCAGATTTTATTTGACTTATTTATTGTAATTTATTAGAATTTTTATGATCAATCACTGTTGGAAGAAAAAGATAAATCAGAGATAGTTCTTGTGATGTATGACGGGATTATTGTATTTTAGTGTTTTTCGAAGTAGCGTGTGTGTGTGTGTGTGTGTGTGTGTGTGTGTGTGTGTGTGTGTGTGTGTGTGTGTGTGTGTGTGTGTGTGTGTGTGTATGCTCTTCAGTGAATCGTTGCTGAGGGCAGTTCTAGTGCAGACTGTCTGTGTTGCTTCTCTCAGATGAGTTCAGCCCTTTGCGGATTTGGCACACTTATATAAGGAAGGTCAGGGAAGCAGGGCTAGCATGCATTCATTCTTAATGATGGGACAGGAAGCAGCACGAGTTCTACGGATACGACAGTACGGATTAGTCAAAAAAGTAAAGATTGATCAACTGGTTTGGAAATATCTAAGCACAATGTTTGTGCAAAGTTATCTAAATATCAAATTGGAAAATCAATTGTTATCAACTCTAAAATGACTTAATTTTAATATTTCCATTTCAGAATCTTTGGGACATTTGACTTTATGATTAAATCAACAACTCTTATTGTATGTAACTTTGTACATTTGTTGAAAATAACAATATATATGATATATATTATCCTGTGTAGATTTATGCACTGCCACAATCCCACGTGTAGTCAATTTAGTTTGATTTAATTTAAAATGTCATTGATGATGATTTTAATATCATGAGCAACTTTCGAGAGCACCAGTTTTTTTCCAGTGTGGGTTTATTTGCTCCATAAGAAACCATCTTGACGTTGTATGCTTCTGAATATTTGTTTCATATTAACAAGCCCATAAATGTAAGAAGATGCCAATCTTAGGAAATGCAATCAGTGCTCAGGTGTATTTTAAGTATTAGTGTGTAATTGCAATCTCCTTGCATTAAACGGAGAAGCATTTTAAGCAAGCGTTGCAGTTTTATTATGGATACTGGAACGTCTAATTTATTTGCGCTTTGGAGCATGATAAAAATTGGATTAATTTATATCTGAGTTCTGAAAGGGTAGAGTGAGAAGGGACGGGAATAGAGAAGCAGAGAGGGAGAGGGGGAGTGAGAGCGAGCGAGCGTGCGCACCAGCGGCAGGGAAACACACCCGTCAACGGCGCACAGAGGAAAAAAAGGAAGAAATAGGACGGACAAAGGAAATATGGACGCGTCCATCGAATGTATCCGTGCACAGCCGCAGCGAAATTTGCATCGAAACTACCGTGCACGAGTACTGGGGAACAATTAAGCGACCTTAATGTCGTTAAAGCCGAGGCGTTGCTGCAAATCAGAAGACGGAGAGATATTTTTGATCCGTCTGCGGATTCGGTGAGCTTGAGATGGCTGTAGCGGGGAGATGTGACCGCTTCGGTGAAAAGGTGCCTCTGTCATTCCTAACGTTTTTGCTCTGTTGTGGCCTTTCACTTGCACAAATCCGATATTCGGTAAGGGAGGAATCAGACAAAGGCGCAATCGTGGGTGACATTGCGCAGGATTTAGGGCTGGACTTGGGGAAGCTGTCGACGCGGAGCATCAAGGTAACGTCGGACGGTGGAAAACGGTACGTGGACGTGAACCCGAAAAACGGCAAATTGTTCGTGAACGAGCGAATCGACCGAGAGGCGGTGTGCGAAAGGAGTGGCTGCGTTTTAAATTTCGATTTGCTTCTCGAAAACCCGTCCGAGGTGCACACGATCGAGGTGGAGGTGATCGACACGAATGACAACGCGCCACAATTCCCCAGAGACGAGTACCAGTTGGAAATAACCGAGTCGGCTTCACCTGGTTCTCGGTTTCCAGTAGAGCACGCGTTAGATCCAGATGTCGGAACCAACTCTGTCCGGTTCTACAGGCTCGGTCCAAACGAGCATTTCGCCTTGGATTCAAGCAAACCGTCAACCAACAGCAAGCACGTCGAGCTGGTGCTGAAAAAACCTTTAGACCGCGAACAAACACAGTATCATCAGTTAATCCTCACAGCCTCAGATGGTGGCACACCTGCGCTCACAGGTACTGCCAAAATTAACGTTCGCGTCTTGGACTCTAATGACAACAACCCCATTTTTGACAGCTCTGTCTATAAGGTAAAACTCCTCGAAAATTCACTAAAAGATACCCTGGTTATCAAACTGAACGCCACGGATCAGGATGAGGGCACAAACGGGGAGGTTTTCTACTCCTTTAGCAGTTACACCCCGGAACGAGTCAGGCAGGTATTTAGCATGGACACCAACACTGGGGAAATCCGGGTCAGGAGCAATGTGGACTATGAGGATACAAACTCATATGAGATGTACATTCAGGCTATGGACAAAGGACCGGCCGCAGTTGCAGCCCATTGCAAAGTTGTAGTCGATGTGGTGGACGTTAATGATAATGTTCCAGAGATTGTTCTGTCATCCCTGTCCAGTCCCGTCCGTGAGGACGCTCGGGCTGACACAGTTGTGGCCTTGATCAGTGTGACAGACCGGGATTCTGGCCCAAATAAGCAGGTGACCCTTGAGATCCCACCTGGACTCCCATTCAGAATCAAATCCTTCAGGAACTACTACACATTAGTGACGTCTGCCTTCTTGGACCGTGAGACCACAGCAGCCTACAATGTAACCCTCAGTGCCACAGACGGTGGAAGCCCACAATTGTCCTCTCAGAAGACCATTCAGGTGGATGTGGCAGATGTTAATGACAACCCGCCGCGTTTTGAACAGACGTCTTACACTGTGTATGTTATGGAGAACAATGCACCTGGGGCCTCTCTTTGCACTGTCAAGGCTACGGATGCGGACGTGAATGAGAATGCCAGGATCACCTACACGGTTCTGAATGATAACAACCACGGCATCCCAGTCACGTCGTACGTTTCAGTTAAACCAGATACAGGTGTGGCCTATGCCCTTCGTTCTTTTGACTACGAATCATTGCGTGAGTTTCATTTTCAGGTCAAAGCTCAAGATGGTGGTATCCCGCCTCTCAGCCGTGTAGCCACTATTTACATTTATGTGATGGACCAGAATGACCACCAACCAGAGATTTTGATCCCACCGGCCAATGGGACGCATTCAACAGAAACAGTGCTGAAGAACGTTGAAGCAGGTGCCCTGGTGACCAAGGTGGTAGCATATGATGCAGATGCAGGCCAGAATGCCTGGCTCATCTATGTGTTGGATCACTCCACCGATCCGGACCTGTTCAAAGTGCACGAGCACACAGGGGAAATCCGTACCACGCGACGAGTCCTGGAGGAAAACTCGACCTCATTTAGTCTCACTGTCTTGGTGAAAGATCATGGCATGCCCCCGCTTTCCTCAACTGCCACTATTAACATAGCTGTCATGGAAATGCCACCGAAAGTCATTCCTGACCCAAAGAAGATAATTCGACCTCACAGTACGCTGCTTTTCTCCAATGTGACCCTCTACCTGATTGTCGCGCTCAGTGCCACCACCTTTGTTTTCCTGGTCACTGTTGTAGTCCTAGCCATAGTGCGCTGCCATGCCTACTGTACCCAACCTGGCTCATGCTCGCCTTGCTGCGTGTCCCAGAAGGGCTCACAAGATGGTGGATCCGGAGGGGGTGCTGCTAGTGGAGGGGCTCAAGCCAACAATAACGTAGTCCTGCGCAGAGATCTCAAAGTTGAACCTCATTACATCGAGGTCAGGGGGAATGGCTCTTTGACCAAGACATACTGCTACAAAACGTGTCTGACAGCAACGTCAGGCAGTGACACATTCATGTTTTACAACACGGGCCGGCCCATCAGTGGCACCTGGGGCTCGGAACGCTTTTTTACGAGTGGAAGCGGTTTTGTACGGAGGCTCAGCATGCCAGATGCAGCACTACAGGTGTGTTTTAACTTGTGTCGTAATCGTAGAGCTAACAAAAAGACAAATTGCTCTTTATATTTTGAACATGAACTAGATATGAGCCTTCTGTTTTAATAAGGAATAGGTGCAGACATGATGTTTTAATAATTAGTAAGACAGATGCCTATGCATACAGACATCTGACCTTGCTCCTTGTCATTATCAGCACTCGGCCTGCATTAGTGTCAAATCTTAAGGCTGATGAATAAGGCATTTTCTTCTGTGATTGAGCTTCCACCCTTTAGTGTTTTCACCCGGACTTGTGTTTGTGTTCCACTCAAAACTGGTTTAACATCACCATAAAGGCATTCATTAATCTGTGTTTAAGCAGTCTGTATTTTGCTTTTATTTTTACCCATTCTTTTTAAGTTTATGTGTAGGTTCACATTTGTAACTGTTTCTATGTTGAAAGCGTAAATTAGAATGTAACATTGGGTGTTTGACTTCACATACAGGTATTCCCCATTTTACAATATTTACTGTATGATTAGAATCTGATTATAAACATAAATACACATCCAGCAGAAACCTTAATTGAATTAATTAAGTACTCCTAATTTACCATTTCAAAATTTCCAGAGCAAGTAATAAGCAGCACACTTCTGGAACTGGATGAGTTGTGAGTAACGAAATGTTATTACTCCACTGGTATGTTTTCTTATTTTTTTCATTATTGCTTGTAATTAAAAAATATACCAATGAATTAGGGTAATTTATTTACTTAACAAAGTCTGTAAACTAGGAGGTTAGTTCATTATAATCACCATAGAAATGTGGGTTAAATTTCTGTTTTAATTTAAATTTCCATATTTAAGACATCGTCCCTTATTGAGAACCTTTGCAGGAATGGTGCTTATGCAGAAATATGAAATAAGGAAAATGATTTATGATTTATCATACTAAACAAGCACTAAACATTAAAACCCATGCAGTTGTTTTATTTTTAACTGGTTTATTGGCTGCAGCTGTGATATGATCGCCTTAAAAAATGCCACACTGTAGACCTCAAACAGCAGAATGTCTAGACTGGCATATAATTAATGCATTTTGGTCTGAATTTTATACATCCTGCACCATGCTGGTGTTTATTTAATGGATTTGTTCATGGGTGTGTGCAGTAATGAGCAAGGTATGAATTAATGACTGTAGATCCGTGAATCCGTTAAAGTTTATCTGAGGTAAAGTCTTGACAGGACTTCAGTTTGGGGATGAATCGTTAGGCAGGAAATGGTGATAAACCGCCAGCCATCCAGGAACTGTATAACAAAGCTTTATGACCGGAAGTCATCCGCCTCAGATAAGAAATTAACCTCCAGCCTTTGATTCTCTCCCTGGCAAATTAGATTGGGTTCGTGCACACGCTGCAAATTCACCTGATTAATGAATATTATTTGTCCAATTTATCTGGGTCACAGTAATACAGCAGCCTAGCACAAGCCAGTTCTGTATTAGGACGGATATAAAAAGACCCACTGACTGGAGATTCCTCTCTAAGCTTGCCTATTGCTTATATTCTGAACAGATTTGTAGATATTAGAACTGAATACAACTGTGACCATAGGTCTCCATTCAAACTCCCATCAATGATTACTGCCCATTGGATCATTGTAAGTTTGCATAAAGATAAACAAGAAGTTTAAGCACCTAATTGTCATTACCTAATTATCGGTTCATGATGTGGATGCATTGACATGAATGCTCAGTTTGCTTTTATGTGACTCTGTGGCTGTTTTGTTGAAGCACAGAATGCAAGAGTATCACATTAGGAGGCATCAGCTGGTTCCTTAAGATGATGTCATGCTCTTTAATGACTAGCGAGCAAAGGGAGGGGATTGAGGGCAGAACTATGGTAGATTTTCAGATAAAGGAGATCTAGGATGTACAGTGAAGGGAACATAGTAGTTTGGGACCACTAGTGAAAATGCAATATAAATGATACAGTTGGGTTCAGTTCAAATCAATTAATTAATCAGCATAACAATTTGTGCAAACAAGTTGAACCCTTGAATAACACGTTTTGTTTTTCTTTGTGTAAAATCTGATTATCTAGTATGATTTCACAAGATTCCAGAGAGCATTGTGATGTTAATCAGTGCTCAGCTGTTTGTCTTCAAGTACCCCTATAAATGCTTGATGGGGTTTAAGTCAGATGACTATAGAGCAAAGTCCATGACAGTGAGCACACATGATTTTAAGCTTATTGCAAAGCTTTGAGGTGTTTTTCAAAATTGTCCAACGACGCCTCTTGCCCTTTATTGTTTCAAAAAGATGTTCATAAATGGGGTTATGGGACTATCATGGATGGTTGGAGCTTTTGTGGAGACACATGAAAGTCAAGACTGTGATAAAGAAATTTAATGGATAAAGTGTGTAATGGTTGGGTGACAAAGTAATGGGGTTTCATTTACAAGAAGCCCATCTGCTGGCTAACTGATGTGGCAATAATTCACCAGGACAGCCTCTAGCTTCTTCAAGAGCATATGAGGTCCTCAATCAACACACAAACCCACACATCCACACACCCACGACCTGATTGGATCTCTTCAAATCATGGGTAGTACTGATTCTCATTCTGAGGTAGCTGATTATGAGAATTCCAACGGCATACTCTCATATGCTCTTGCAAAGCGTTCTGATTTATTAATGATAATCGATCTAACCCTGTCCTACCTCTCCTCCCCATCTCTCTCTGCTCTTTCTTCTTCCCAGCCCAAGGGACCTAATGCTGACTGGCGGTACTCTGCATCTTTGAGGGCAGGAGTGCAGAGGTAAGCATTTTATGCATTCTTTGTAATCTCAAAACAGCTGCAGTACATTTCAGCAGTACGGTGCAAAAACAGGAAACTGGATCCTTAGCATAACACAATAGGACTAGTTTTACACTTTATTAACTAATTTTGCTTCAAGAGTTACACATTTATATAATTTCAGGCAGATCATTTATTTGGTTTGACTCTATGTGGCTAAAACCCTTCTGCATAGTTTAGCTCACTGTTACTTTCCAAAAACAAAGCCATGTCCTGTTTGTTGTCATGCATTTAATGCAGATGAGATTCAGCCTGGTTATGATTTTGGGTTCATTAATTAAATTGAATTAAATAAAATACATTCGTCTAGCGTAAGCACTCAGAATTTTTTTCAATTTTATTGCCAATAGTTTCTTTAGCCAGCTGAAGCACAAATCACTGTAGTTCAAACGGTCTTAAGTAAAAAAATTCTAAACGTGTAAATACCCACATGTCCATGCTATACGTCAAGCAATTCTCAAGTCAAGAAGTTATGAACCTCTATCTCCTGATTTCACATTTAAATCAGTATAAAGCCAGCAATCATAAATAATCATATTTTATTTTCATCATAAACAAATACCATTGCATTTATTTTTGGATTTTAACTTGTCTGTTGAACTCATCAAGCCAAATACATGCAACATCAGAAGCCCCAAATCATGTGGAAGTTCTGAATATTTCTGAGTATTGGCCGTTTTGTGTTCTCAATAAATATAATTTTTTAAAAGCTTATATAGCTTAAACTTTACATTATTTTTGTTGCTATTGTTTGAATAATTAAATATGTAGAATAAAACACAGTCACATCCCTTATTTGCGGCTTATGTAGTGACGGATAAAGTGGTGGTTGTGTCACTGATTTTCCATATTACTGTTTTCTTATTAAGCCGAGTCTAAATGAAGTCAAGCAAGTCCTTAAATTTGTGATCCCTAAGAAGCTAATGAGATAGTAATGAGAAACATTAATGAAAAAAAATTGTAGAGTGTATCTGTCTTAGATATCAGGCAGATGCCTGTCTGCTTTCCTCTCTCTTTTTGGACGCATAGTGGCTTGGTGTGTAGCACTGCCACCTTACAGCAAGAAGGGTTCAATTCCAGCATGGAGCGGCCTGGGACTTAAGTTAATTGATACACACTACACTAAATTGCAGAATGAGTGTGTGTGTGTGTGTGTGTGTGTGTATATATATATATATAAATGCACTCATCAGGAAAATCAGCCTTATGGAAAATAAATATGAATAATAAATTAGTGCATTTATTTATATATCTATGTCTCTCGCTCTCTCTTTCTCTCTCTCTCTCACACACACACACACACACACACACACACACAGAAGCATGTTTAATGTCTAAGGGCCTCTTGTAGGCAGTGTAGATATCTGCAGTGGTGTAGTACATATAGGTCATCAGTATTCCCTGTATCACTCACACAGTCCTTCAGCACCGAGCATGAAGGACAAATAGACTGAAGAATGGATGGCCTGGTTGAACAGCCTCTCTCTGTCACACACACACACACACACACAGACACACACACACACACAGACACACGCACACATATACACACACACATACATAATATACAACTGTTCTTTTTTCATAATTACGTACGGAATTTAGGCTTTCAGTCACAAACCTTCAGCACACGAATTATTGAGGGGCTGTCTGACCTAAATGCAGACTGCTTTTCCGACACAGAATCTAAAGGGGCACAGCTTACCAATAAGTCACAGGGTAACAGCTATGCATTACCCGAAACCGCTTAAACACTATACAGATTATGTGATTTAACACTAAAGTGAACGTTACTCTGCCATTAATGAAAACTGAAAAACACTAAACTAAAACTAAGAAATATTGTACTAATTCTGCTCCAATTTTGTACTTTTGGTAGGTTATATGGTTAGAAGTGGCCAAAACGCGTAGCTACAAGCTATCATTACCTTGCTTGCATCACAGCTGACTTTCTCTAAAATATTTGCTGCACTTAGGTTTAGAGGAGGGTTTGGGGCTAAAAATGGCACGAAAGGATATGTGTTGGACCGGAATGTCTTAGACCTTTACTGTGTGTCACTGTTCTTCTGTCAGCATGTCTTACATTGAATACACAAAACTGTGGCGTCAAAGCCTAAGGCAACTCTCACGTCTTGAACACGCCACATAATCATTGGATCAAATGCCTCCACTGTGACATGGAAGCCAGAATCTGCACATGTGACTGCCATAGTGAGAAAGTCAAACAAACATGTCCAGAGCTATTTACTAAGACACACATGCACAAACATGGTCACATATCACATCCCAACCTCATTATCCTGCATACATATTATCTTTACAGTCTCAGAATGTTTCTCCATATGTTATTACTTGTTAATTGTGTATCATGGTATATGATCAGTTCTTAAGCCTTGTTTTCTTATCTCAGCTCTGTTCACATGGAGGAAGCCTCAGCAGTGATGCAGGGTGCCCAGGGCATGCTGGTGCAGAACTGGCCCACAGTCTCCAGTGCTGCAGGTAAGACACTTGCTTTTGCATAATTTGTCTTTCCATAAGGTGAATGTTAAGATTGCTATTTCTTTTAAAACACCCAAACCCTTAAAGCATAAATTCACCACAATTGGATGTTTAAAAAAGTTTTTTTTGTAATTTTTACATTTACATTTACCTTTACAGTATTTATCAGACGCTCTTATCCAGAGCGACTTACAAAAGTTCTTTAATACATCAATAATTTTAAAGTAATACGGCTTCTATGTAATTAGTTTCACTTCACATTTTCCTAATGTGAAAGCCGTGTCAGATGAAACTGCATTAAGAAATAGAATTACTTATTTTGTATTATTTACCACATTCCAAAAAGCTGTCTTATTAGATGCTCATCAGATGAAGTGTAATCGTGTATAAACCCAATAGGACAAACTCTGTTATTAAGCCATGATTTTGGCTTTATCTGGTTGTGTTACAGGCTTCATATGATAGGCGTTGTTGGATTCCAATGATAGCGAGAGCAAAATGGCATGGATTAATGTGGTCATGCAAAAAAAATGACTCAGGCATTTTTGTAGGGATTTAAAAATCACTAGGTTTAGGGTTAAGAGAGGGTTAGGGTTAGCATTAGGGTTACAGACGCAGGGGCATAGTCTCCTGGCAGTGAGTGAATGGCTTAGGGTTAGGAGAGGGTTAAGGTTACAGACACAGGGGCATAGTCTCCTGGCAGTGGGAGAATGGGTTAGGGTTAGGAGAGGGTTAAGGTTACAGACACGGGGGCATAGTCTCCTGGCAGTAAGTGAATGGGTTAGGGTTAGGAGAGGGTTAGGGTTAGCTGACCCTAGAGTTAGGGTTAGGAGAGGGTTAGGGTTACAGACACAGGGGCATAGTCTCCTGGCAGTGGGTGAATGGGCTAGGGTTAGGGTTAGGAGAGGGTTAGGGTTACAGACACAGGGTCATAGTCTTTTGGCAGTGGGTGAATGGGTTAGGGTTAGGAGAGGGTTAAGGTTACAGACACAGGGGCATAGTCTTCTGGCAGTGGGTGAATAGGTTAGGGTAAGGTAGGGTTAGGGTTACAGACACAGGGGCATAGTCTCCTGGCAGTGGATGAATGGGTTAGGGTTAGGGTCGGAGAGGGTTAGGGTTACAGACACAGGGGCATAGTCTCCTTGCAGTGGGTAAATAGGTTAGGGTTAGCTGACCCTAAGGTTAGGAGAGGGTTAGGTTTAGGGTTACAGACACAGGGGCACAGGCTAACAGTGGGTGAATGGGTTAGGGTTAGCTTACCCAAGAGTTAGGGTAACCCTAGCTGATAGAAAATAGATGAAAACATAAACAAATTTCTATAGCTTCTGGAGCTTCTAAATCTTCTGTTTTGCGTAACAATTGCGGTTTATTACCCAGCTTTATATTTTGCATTTTTGTTTTACATTGTATTACAAGTTAATAAAATGTTTTCATTATGTTTATTTAGCCAAAATCTGATTTTTGTTTTGATGAGGGACGTAAATCCAGAGGAGATTAGACCTAATTACAAATTAGGTTATTGAGACTGTGTGCACTTTCCACAGTGCATAAATAAATAAGGGAAAGACAGAGAAGGAAAACTGGGAGGGCTGGACTTGCACCCTTCAGGAGTGACAAGCCCCTTTGGTGGTCCTGTTGCTAGGGAACGTTGTGTGACTTGTTTCCAGGCAACTGCACTGAACATCGGGATGCTGCTGCGGCAGGGAAGCAAAGATGGGGGAGGCAGTTTCCCTAGCAACCACTCATACAGAGAGTAAAAATCGAAACGAAAGGATTTACAAAGAAATGCAGAATGTCTGGTATTATGGATCGGAAAGGCGGCAGTGTGATTAAAATAGGAATAAACCTGCGGTGTGAATGCTTGTACTGCAAGATATTTACTATGCAACAATAGTCAAACAAATAAACACAATCAAGAAGATTTGACAGATATACAGCAACTATAAATCATAGTCTGGAATTCCAGTAACACTCCTTCTGGGTACCATGGTAACCTCTTTAGGTATTATCAGTAAAATTCTAAGAGCCTCGGTCTGAGAAGCTGTATGGGGAGGTATGAGCGTATGGGGGTGGTGGTGGTGGTGGTGGTTTGATTGTTTTTCATGCTGCTGGAATTGTCTTGCACCCAGAGAATGCTTACACAAAATTTGCCATGAAAGCAAGCAGATGTGAGAGTGAGATGTGAAAACGTGTTACAATGGTCACAGAACATGCACTGCAAAAAAAATGTTGACAAAAACAAGATAAAAACATATAAAAACATCAACACAAAACATATATTCTTTGTGAAATAAAATAAATAAGCAATACGAATCAAGTGAAAAGCCCTTATTTTATATTTAAAATTCAGATAGTGGACCGTCATCCTGTCTATGGTTTACTAGTCCAGCCGACTAGGCACCTGTGACCCTAACCAGGACTAATTTTTTAAGACAATGAATGAATTAATGCATGAATTTGTGCAGAAGAATAAGTACAAATTGACTGGTGAGTTTTTTGGGCCTTATTTAAGCCCTAAATTACTCAAAAGGTAAAATTACTTAAGTAATGATGATCATGTAATTCTTCTAGAAATAAGCGAAGATAACCTCATCGTGCCTGGCAAGACAACAATTGTTATTGGGAGAAAAATATTTATTGCTTTAATATAAAATTTACTATTTATTATTTACTTAAAAAAAATAATTTGATTTTCCTCTATTTACAGTGACTAAACTGCAAAATACAAAATCTTAGTGACACGATATCCTATTAGTGCAAAAAAAAAAAGAATTAATGGCACGTACAAGGCACTGAAAGTGTTATAAATTGTATAAATTGCTGTGCTCAAATTAAGCACAAAAAGTCACCAGCCAAGGTATTCTCATTGTGCAGTTTGAATCTGCAGTTAACTATATAAAATCAGGTCTTTTCACCTGATTTTTATTATTACTATTATTATTATTTTGTATTTTATGTTGTTTTATGTTATCAAATAAATTTTACTTACGATAAGGGAATGCTTATTATAAACATTTTCATCTTATTTAAAAAATGCTATTTTTTTGTAAATTGATTTTTTTTCTTAATGTACTTGTTTATCTTCCTTGCTCTGTAACCATCTCCTTTTCAGAATCGAGCCATAAAAATGTATTTCTAGAGGAAAGTGGATTCACATGAACACAGCCTATCCTGAATTGAAAAAATCGAGACTCTCTTTTTAAACCATAGAGGGCGCTGATCAATATTTGGTCTGCTTGGACTTGCTGCTTGGATTTTATTGCCCTGACACCAAGGTGCAGGCATGTGGCTTTAGCAAGCTGTAATCAGCATTAACAAGAAGCAGCTGTCTGACACCTCATTTAAACCGGCAGCAAAAACGTATCTTTATTGGGTGCTGCTGGTAAACAGTAATGTTTTTTGTGTGTTTGTGAGAATCTGTGAAAAGAAAAGTGTGAAAGAGAGAGCGTCAAGAACGGAGGTCTGAGTTTACAGAAAACAAAAGTAAAGCAGAAAATAATTTGAAAATAATTTGAATCAGTTCTACAGGGAGAAGAGTTCAGGGGCGGAAGTGTTTTGGAAACAAATGAATAGAAAGAGATGTGTGAGAGAAAAGGGGAAGTAAAAAAATCCGCTGGAAAAGTTCAAATTTGAACTTAGTTAATCTTACCTTTTCAGTGTATTGTAAAAAAAATTCTTAACATATAAAGAAACAAGATTGCTTTGATATAAGGTCATTTAAATAAATATAAGTTTACATATTTGTGTGTGGAGTTGGGAAGTTGTGTAAAACATAAATAAAAACAGAATATAATGATTTGCAAATGCTTTTCAACCCATATTCAGTTAAAGACGCTTCAAAGACAAGATATTTAATGTTCAAACAGATAAACTTTATTGTTTTTTGCAAGAATTTATTTGGAACTTAACAACACACAAAAAATGACGAAAGTTGAGGAATGCTTAAAAAACACCTGTTTGGAACATTCCACATGCGTCATGATTGGGTTAAGCATCATTTTGTAACGGATATTTCCAGCATGGGCTGAGGAACACTTTAGAAAACCATTGTCAGTGAACACAGTTCATTTCTCCATCTACACGTGCTAGTTAAAACTCAACCATGCAAAGTGAAAGCCAAATATCAACAACATTCAGAAATGCTGCCGGCTTCTCTGGGCCCGAGCTCATCTGAGATGGACTGACACAAAGTGAAAACGTGTCCTGTGGTCTGACGAGTCCGCATATCAAATTGTTTTTGGAAATCATTGACGTTGTGTTCTTCGTGCCAAAGAGGAAAAGGATGGTCCGGATTGTTATCGACGCAAAGTTTAAAAGCCAGCATCTTTGAAGTTATGGGGGTGTGTTAGTACCCATGGCATGGGTAACTTACACATCTGTGAAGGCACCATTACTGGTAAAAAGATACATACAGGTTTTGGAGCAACACATGCTGCCATCCAAGCAGCATCTTTTTCAGGGTCGTCCCTGTTTATCTCAGCAAGACAATGCCAATTCACGTTCTGTTACAAAAGTGTTGCTTCATAGGCCTGCCTGCAGTCCACACCTGTCTCCCATTGAAAATGTGTGGCACATTATGAAGTGCAAAATACGACAAGCAAAAATAGGAAAGAATTCTACCTGCAAAGCTTAAACATTAAGTGTCCCCAGTTCCCAAATGCTTATAGTTAAAAGGAAAGTTGATGTGATCCACTTATGAACATGTTGCAGGCATCACATTTAAAATGAGTGAATATTTGCAAAAAACAATAAAGTTTATTTATTTGAGCATTAAATATTTTGTTTATTATAGTGTATTGAAGTGAATGTGGGTTGAAAAGGATTTGCAAATCTACGTATTCTGTTTTTGTTTGTTTTTTGTTTTACACAATGTCCCAACTTCATTGGAATTGGGGTTATATTTATTACTTGTCTATTCCAGGCATACATTTGCCTGCAGCAATGCATTTTATATCTTGATACAATTTTATATTTATACAAATTTACTGGTTGTACCTTGTTCTTTATTCATACTGTACGAAACTAACATAATTCTCCTTTATTTAATTGGGGAATCTCTGTTGATAATACATGTTCCAATTGGTCCTATTTTGTTGTGAGTTTTTGTTCTGGACTAAATAATATCAGTATGCATATTTGTACATTGATTCAGGATTCTGTCTATTTTTTATATTGTTGTCCTAATAAAA
>JAUZSU010001013.1:0-13267 GCA_034780255.1 Parotocinclus maculicauda
TAAGCCACGAGCAGCCGGCTGGAGTGAGGCTCGTTGGGTGCTGACAACGGAGGAGCCTGAACTCAGGCATAAGAGGAGCGCACGAGTACGGGACGGGAGACCCTCAAAGTGCCCCTAAAAATACTAAATACCTCGGGGGTTCCATCGGCACTAAAAGCCCCCGGAACGTAACCACTATCCCTAAAGGTGTGTGTAAGGGCGCGAGCGCGCTGGTGGTCGGGTGCGCGTACCGAATGGAGACGACCTGGCACCAAACAGCGCTAAAACCCACACCTAAAGAGCAGGAGAAGCAGCTGTTCGAAATCAGGTCGTAATTTGGACACTGGATATAAACCGCCTCACCGATAGGTCTGTAATGGCGACCGGCAAGGATGGCCGAACGCTCCAGGGCGAAGGTAGGAACTTATATGGGGTTAAACAATATGGGGTTGTGTCAGTGTTCTTGGCAGAGGTAATTCTACTTCTGTTATGGCAGCATTAATAAAGCAATATACGCCACTTTCATCTTTTTTTCCAGGAAAGTCTACACGTATTTTAACATGAAAGACGCTGCACACAATGAAAAGACATGGCTAAGGAGGAAGAGGGTATGGGTACTGGACTGGCCTGTCTGCAGTCCTACACTATCCCAAACTGAGAATGTGTGAAGAACTTGAACAATGAACAATATTTTTTTATATAGTCCTGTACAACAGCAGCAACAGAAAAGAAAGACACAACAGCAAGTACACTGGTTCGACATGGTAATAGTGATATTACAAGTCTGAAAGATATGTTGAGCAATTTATTATGTACACTACCATATACTGTAGGTGCACTGTGTGTGTGTGTGTGTAAAACTGTCCATATCCATATGGCTATCCATAATTAGTAGGCACAGTGGATATTTTTATTTTGAACAGTATTCTCAATTCAGCAGTGACATTGAGGTGTTAAAACCCTGCCATGGCTGATACACATAACAATGCATGCTGCTTTAATTTCAGTGTTACTGCTGAGTGCAAATTATACCTATCCGAATGTGGTCTTAAGGTGGCCATTTTTTTTAAACATTATATTTAATAAAAGCCTATTTGCATAGAAAAAGGGGGCTAACAAGCTGCACATGGCAACCCGTGGTCTACATCCAGTAATAAAAAGTTAATAAAAAACTTATAAAAAGTTAATACATCACTTTGTGTTTTATGACTATTTCCAGAAATTCTGCTTTTTGTAACAAATAAATTTATCTGAAAGCCAGTGCTATTAATTTAACAATGCCTCTTGCACCTTTAACCAGCCTAATGTAATGTTCATCTGTACTGATTATATTGTTTAGAAAGAAACAGGTAAAAAAGGTAGCTTTTCATAGAAGCTATACATTAACTCTAATGTTTTTGTCTCACAAAGACTGACTATACTATACTACACCAGTCCTTCAGTGACCACAAGAGCTCAGAGACCAGATATATCTAGAGTCATATAGAGTTCATGGATACTCTAAGCTATCTATGTACTATGGTTATGTGTGTTTTAGTTCAACAGAATCATGAAATGAGAAATGTGAAGACATATGTAATGACACATTAAGCTTGTAAAGATGGTATATACAAAGCTACTTGTTTTTTAACCCAGTGTACACTTATTGATTTAAAATCAAATGGTTCACAGGTGTAAAAATCACTGTTAACAACACTGTTAACTTAATTCACCACTGTGATATGTGCCTTCTGGCCAGTTTGAGATTCACAGGGTTACCCAGCGTACTGGTTTCCCATCCAGTGTCAGAGTGCACTGACCATGGACTAGGAACAAGCAGAGTTAAAAAATGGAATTTCCAAACAATATTGCAATTAATATTTTGTATTTTGTTTGTGAATAAAATGCGTAATGCTTAAAACCTACAAGTTTCTAATAATTCTGAAGAATTTACAAATGGATGACTAAATAATTTGCAGATTAACAGCTCTGACAGTCTAACTCTGAACAGAAACTTAAATAAAAGTTTGACATATGCTTAGCTTCCTAGCTACATTTTCCACAGACTTCCAGATTACTTTTTAAGTCATATTGGACTGACTAATTAAAAGCTTTAAGCAAATATTCAGACCTCCAATTAGTGCAATTAGCAATCAATGTGATGGATTTCCCCTCGTGCCTGAAAGGCAAAACTTTGTAATTCTAGATCATAGAACTCCCCTGAACTGATAATTAATATTTGCTAGCCGTATTTATCTGACAGCGTTAGTAAGCAGTCCTCATTAAAACTGATATCAATTCTAAATCAACTCGCAAATCAGGCTCAGGCAATCACTAGATGAACTACAACAATACTGAAATGGTTTGTGATCATATATTATATACTGCCACTGATTTGAACAGAATGTCATAAGAACTGTATTTTCTTGCATTTGCTTTTTCAATACAATTAAATCCTGTTATCTTTTTCTTCTCAAAAATGATTGGATAATGAATATCTTGATATTAGGAGCCCTGTTTTTATTATGTCCTTTGGGGAAATCCTTATGTAGTATCTCAATAGTATCTCAATAATATAGTGGGACAGGAGACTTTCTAATAGATCCTCCTCTCTGCCTATTATCTGCAGATTGGGCAGTCACCATACTTTTGTGAAGAAGTAATAAATTGGTTACTTGAAAAACCTACAACATTACAATGCAATAATTCCCATTGTGGGTGGTGTATTTGGGCTCTGGTGAGGAGGGTTTTTTTTTTCAATTTGTTTTTCCAATAAGATCCATAACGCATGTCACTTCTAATAATTCTATTGTAAAGGTAATTTGTCACTTTATTTTGTTCTGTTCAATATTTTTTTTAATTAAATACAATGTTTAAACTAAATTTAGAAGCACAGCAACAGTGCACAAATGGAAATATATTACATGGAATAAACTAAGAAAACCAACTTTAAACATTAAACATTGTACAAAAAAGTATTAATAAAGTGTGCTATTGAGCTCACGCTGTGACAGGAAGGTAAATTAGTGTGCTCATTATTTTGCTGACATTTATAATTGACAAGCTGGTTTTAGTGATGGTTAACCTTGTATTGCTAACTACTAGGATAGAACAATCAAGCCAATCAGCAGAGTGGATAATACAAGCTTTGTAGAGCTATTTTTGCTGTCAGATTGCTACTGCTGAGATCTGTATTATAAGGTCTGAGACTGATCTATATAGGCAACTATAGACACATTCATATTCTTATCACCTTTCTAATTTTGTAACATAGTAGGAGTAATAATGAAGTGTTTTTCTCCTTCGTTTTTCCAATGTAAACACATAATCATAGTATAAAGACAGACCATAAGGTTTGACCTCTGAGCTCTGGTGGTCACTAAAGCAGTGGTGTCGAAGAGTATAGACAGCCTTTTTGAGAGGGGCAGCTCAGGGCACTTCAGTTCATTAAGGCATATGTCATCTTGTCTACGGATGCACACTGGATTACCTATTGCATCAGTAAACTTGTACAGTTTCCATCAGAGGTCAATACTGCTGAGTTTAGTGCCAAAATTCATTGGAGGTCTTCAGAGAAAGCTGTAGATTTTTAAGAACTAACAATAATTTCATTATTTTGAGTTTGTATTATACTATTATTATATTATTTTGATTTTAAAGAATCACACTACTGCATTTGATCTCTCTGTTGGAATTGTCTTGGTTTTTTTTGTTGAAGGTGTGGTGAAAGGAACGTTACAATTACAGTCCAATTGGAAGTTTTCTTTTCTTTTTCTTCTTCAGTTGCATCACAGAAACAAGACAGGATGCCACTGATTTCAGTGCCACTTATCTGAGCACAGTCCATCTGGAACTCCAAGACTTTATGATGCTATTGATGCTACTTAATGAGCAGTATATATATTAATGGATATATTAACACAGTTTAAAGCACAGTGTTAATGACTGCAGTGTTGGTTTGTGTACTCCAGTTATATGTTACTTGATGACTCATTTGTTTCTATTGTTTTCTTATACAGTATCAAGTAAAACAGAGGTTCATGTACATTTGTACATTTTCCAGCATTTAGCAGACGCTCTTATCCAGAGCGACTTACAACTGATACAATCTTACAATCCAAGCAATTGTGGGTTAAGGGTCTTGTTCAAGGACCCAACTGTGGCAGCTTGGCAGCTGGACCTTCTGGTCCAGAGTCCAGTACCTTAACCACTAGACTACCACAGGCTACCGCAGTCCCCCTCATGTCTGGTCAATTGAAACTGGATGAGGCTTTTGCTCTTTCTGTTCTTGATGCTAGAATAGCAAGGGCTGAGACATTTGCGCTGAGTGTGTGATGCTTTTTAATATTTTATGGTTCTGTATCTGCTGAATCTATAGTAAAAAAATAAGAAATACAACTGACTATGTTTTACATGCAGTGCCTATTTAAAATGTTTGCAGCTGTACATGCACTTTATTAATTTAATTATTTAGCAGTTCTGCTAAAATCTAAAAGCCTAGCTCTGGTAGTTAAGGTTCACAACTACTGTACATTTAATCACATCCATTCATATTTTCACTAAATTCATCTTTTCATATTACATCTTACATATCACAGACCCATCCCACTCTATAGTTCTAAAGATGATAACATTATTCTGTCTATACAGCTCACTCCACTGCCACACAGATCTTCAATCACAGCATAGATACAGCTAAAATGTCCAGCAGCCTTGATAGAAAAAATGCAATGTAAAGAACAAGGATAACAAAGTATAACAGAAAGGCCTTACCCTCTGAGTTGGCTTTTCTAAGATCTTCGTCTTTGTTCTGTAAGACAATAATGCAGCTTTAATTAAAATCTGTTGCTTCCTAATCCCTCATGCAGCACAATATCTCTTTAACTTGAAAGATTAAGTGATATTTTAAAATCTGTGGTTGCAACACAAATGGAGGTGCATTAGAATACACAAATCACAAAATAAGTCCCTGTCAACAGGCTAAAGAAAATATTTAGCATGAGGAAAAATATTATATTTTCTTTAAATATATAATTAGATATATAATATATATATTAATATAATATAATATTAGTATTAAGAAATGCATGTTTTCTTTTGTTTTAATAATGGATTAACAACATGACATGCATTCTGCTGAAATTCCAAAATGTCAGTTAAAATAATTAAATAAATACACAATTTGTATTATTCTTGTTCTATACCTTCTTTGTGTTAATGGATTTTCAGTCAACCAAAGATTTATGTTAGGAATTTTTGTTTTTCAATCATACATGCTTAAAAAATAAGTTGTTTAAAATGGTTAATTAGTTGTATACACTGCCAAGCAAATTAGTCTGGCATACAACTTTAAAAATTACAACATAGTGCAAACTGTATAGCTTTTACAGAATTACAATATATCAAAAACATATCAAAAGCATCACAAACAAAAATAAAAACAACAACAACAACAACAACAATACTAAGAACATATACTTTCATATTGATTTTAAACGGAGGTGGCATTATATTGCATTATAAGGAAAAACTAAAAGTAACCTTTGTGTTTCAGTGAAAATGTAGCCTTTCTACATTGTATAGCTGAGTTATCGTCATGGGACTTGTCAGGTGGTAGGTAGTGTTTTTTAAGACTAAAATATTATTATGATTTTAAATGAATTGTGGCTGCTATGTCAGTGTCAGATAAGTAAGCTATAATAATTAATATACTGTACAATGATCAATCAAAACATTAAAACCTGACTGAAACTCTGACTGTGAGGTGGGTGTTTAGATGTATTGTCTAGCACATCCCATAGATGTTTGATCAGACAATTGAAAAAGGTCACTGCCTTCTGGGAATTCAGCTATAATGAAGGTGTGTACTTGGTCTGCAACAATGTTGGTACAAATGTACTGTAAACTTTGACAGTAGAATTAAAGGTGGCCAAATTACCATTAAAATCCATGGTAGGACTGTGAAATAATTTATGGTCAGTTCATAGTCAACCAAGTTTACAACTGTATTATGAAATTTGACAGTGGAACCATGAAGTGGCCAAATTATCATCAAGAATTCATAGTAGAACTGTGAACTCTATAGTCAAATTGTGAAAGTTCACATTAAAACTGTCAATCAATTTACAGTTTTACTATGAAATTTCACAGTACATTTTTTTCCTGGGAAGGTTTGCCTGTTGAACGTTGGCCAGCGCCAATCTAAATCACTTGGTGGTTTTATTGTTATAGCTTATCAATGTAAATATGTGGTGGCAAAGTAGTCTAACATGCTTGCCCACCAATGGCCTGGCGCTGCTTTGTGGCAAAGTCGGGCATCACACACAGACAGTGTCTTAGGGAGAACAGACAATTAGAGACGATCGTCTTGCTGCAACAACAAGCCCTGCCAGCTAAGAAATAGACAGGGGTGTTTTCCAGTGCACACTTATCCCGGAGCCATGTGTTCCCTGGGACACCCTAACCCTGACCAACAAATATGTGGATGTACTAGAATTGTTTTTTTTTCTGTTATTGAAGTTATGAAACAATTATAAATAGAATACATAGGTTATTGCAGATACAAGATTGACTGTACTGTACTGTACAATCCTTAAAATTACCATTTTGAAACTCATACTTGTCACATACTCATCACATCTTACACAAACAAACCTTACCTGGCTCTTTTTGGAGTCAAATGGAGGCGTCTTGGCAACCCCCATGCGATGAAGCATAACATGGAGCCTTTGTTCAAAACTGGAGGAGCTTTCAGACGAGTGTTTCTAAAAGGACACAGCAAGCATGCGAAGAATCATTAGGTAGATCTTGGTACAAAATAACGCTACACTACAGTACATATATAAAGTACAGTACAGTACAAATCTATATTAGAACATCTGAGTACAATATGAATTATATCTATTTTTAAATGATCATTTTTGCCATTCAAGTAATTCTCACATCAAGCTGTTAAGCCCTAGCAAAATAATCAACAATGAGTAAAAGCTTGCAAGGACCACTCTAGCCATTAGCTTTTACGTATAACTGATATTAATAGCACCCAGGAAAAGTATTCCTCTAAAAAAATGTATAAAGTTTTTTTTTTTAAGTATTTATTAAGTCATATGTATCCTCACTCATTCATTCATCTTATCCACTTGATCCTGTAGAGAGAGTGCCTAGGACAGTGCATAGGGCTCAAGGCAGGAACAACTTCAGCACACTCAGACATTAGGGACACTTTAGAGACACCATTTAACCTAACATGCATGTCTTTTTGAATGTGGGAGGAACCCAGAGTACCCAGAGTAAACCCACACATACATGGAGAGGAAATGCAAACTCCACACAGAAAAGACAAAGACTGCCCCACCTGGGGATTGAGACTACTATATTTTCGCTGTGATACAGTATGTCAGTATTATGCACTGAGCCTCTATGGTGCTCAGCCATATGTATCATTATATATATATAAATAAATATAATAAATAAATAAAATGTGGCCCAACATTACTGATAATTACTCATCTGATACAATATTCTTAACAATTAACAATCCAACCAGGCCTGTGTTAGAGCTGATATTCTTACATGCTCACAGTATCAATATACTCATTAAGTACCACATGATCCATATTATCAACCCTAACACAATGACTCCTCATATGAATACTGGAAGTGAGCAGGATAGCTTAAATTCCTTTGGACTGATACAAAAATAGTAGCCAACAAAGGCCATGATCCTGTTTTTATATGCATGTTATGTTGTACCAGCTTGTACTCATTTCTGTTTTTGTTCTTTGTACACTGCCTTCCTGTCCTTTTTATACATCATCTCCCAAAACATAGACTCTATTAGGCTCATGGTAGCCAAAACTGTGTTTTGTATTAATATACTATAATAATATTATAATATACATTTCACAAACTATTACTAATATATTCATAATTTAATTCATTATTTTTACTTATTTAATTTACTCACATTTTGAACCTTCAAGACATCAGCATTCACAAAGAAACGATCATTTTCTTAACTCAGTAATTACATTTCAACATATGGTTCTCTTACCTTAGCTTGTGTGACAGTTACATCCTGCCCTTGCTCCAGCCCTGTAAGTAGGATAAGGGATTGAGATTTGCCCTCTCGAAGTGAGCGGCGTGTAGGCTTCGGTCTTCTTTCCCCATCAGGGGTCCGGCTTTTTTCCAAGGTCCGGCTCTTCTCCCCCTCCAATGGTGACATGGCAGATACTGGGCTGGGGGTTTTTGTGGGTGACAATATTGGAACCTCTTCAGTTTTGGCAGGTGAGAAAGCAGTAGGGGTGGGGGTAGAAGCAGATGTAGATAACGGGACAAGAACTGGGATGGAAGGAGGTGAGTGAGCTTGGGGTGTCATTTTGTCATTTATAGCTGGTACTATGTAAGATGAATCTGTGATGGTGGGACTAGTGATGGGTGCCTCATTGATGCTCTCCTCTTCCAATTTCTCCTTGTCCTTTTCTTTTTCTTTCCCTCGCTCTTTCTCTTTTTCTCTATCCCTTTCTTTCTCACGCTCTTTCTCGGCCCGTGCTGCTTCCCGGAGGGGTCGGATGAGGTCTGCTATTGAAGTCTTTTTTACCTTTCCTTCTGGAGCACTCTCACTCTTGGCTCCTCGACCAGCACGGACCTTCTTAAAGGCAAAAAAGTCACCAAACTTCTTCTTAATGTTTTTCGAGGGGGCTGAGCTGGGAGTGGTGGTTGACGAGGTGGTGGTAGGAGTGGAAGTTGTGCCACATGTGGACTCTGCAGACTGTGCTTTACTGAGGGATTTTTCCCTCTGGTGCTTTCTGAATGTGAAACATGGCAGAAGGTGAATTATGTGACAACCAGCAAATGTACATACAATGATGATACAATGATGTTTCTACAATTGTGGTCAATTCTGTTGTTTGGACATCATTTGGAAAGACACACCCCTGCCTATATATGGTCTCACAGCTAACAATGCATATAATAGCAAAAGCCAAGCCATGATGAGGAAAAAAACTGCCTATAAAGAACTCAAAGTTCCTCAGAGCACAGTCGCCACCAATAAGTCTTAAATGGAAGAAGTCTGAAGAAGAAGAACAATCAGGAACCTTCCTAGAACTGAACTCCACACCAAACTAAATAATCAAGGGGAAAATAACCTTGGTAAGAGAAGTGACCAAGAACCCAATGGTCACTCTGACTGAGCTCCGAAGATCCTGTGTGCAGATGGGAGAAATTTCCAGAAGGTCAATCATCACTGATAAAATCAGGATTGAACCTTAATGTTCAGAGAACCTCTTGTGCTCAATTCTAAGCATCATGTCTGGAGGAAACCAGGCACTGCTCATCACATTTCCAATACCATCCCTACAGTAAAGCATGGTGGTGACAGCTATGATGATGTTTTCTGTGGCGGGGACACAGAGACTGGGTTGACCTGGGTTGATGAAAAGCTGAATGGAGCGAACTACACAGTTATTGTACTTTTTTTTCAGACTGGGCCGAATGTTCTTACAACAAGACAATGACCCTAAGCACACGGCCAATACAACACAGAATTAGCTTTGGAGTAATTCCGTGAATGTCCTTGAGTGGCCCAGGCAGAGCCCTGACCTAAACCCAAGATGTAATAATGACTGTCCCCATCCAACCTGACAAAGGATCTGCAGAGAGAATTAGCACAAAATTCCCAAATACAGGTGCACAAACCTTATAGCATACAACAAAAAGAAGACTGAAGGCTGTAATCACTGCCAAAGGTGCTTCAACTAAGTAATGAGTAAAATGTCTGAATACTTATGGCAAAGCAAATTTTTTATTTTATTTTAAAATAAATTTAAAAAGAAAAATCTAAAATTCTGTTTTCACTTTCTCTGTTTATAAACCTTGACCTTTATTATTGTTTCTTTTTATTTTAGGACAAGGCTGCAACATACAATGTGAAAAAAAATGAAAGACTGAAGACTTTCTGAATACATTTTGTGTTTACCGGTACTTTGTTTACTCACAACTGTGTACTTAAATTATGAAATTTCCTCAAAAGGTCAGCTTTCTAAAGAGCATCGCCTTAACACTTGTTTTTAAACAGAATATCTAAGTCTACAGAGGTAAGGATGAGTTTGGTGTGGGTGTATACTCACAGCTGGTCATCAGGGAGGATCCTCTTGGTGAAAAACTCCTCTACGCCCTCATCCACCCGCCCCATATTCTCATTGACTTCATTCTCACTCTCAGCTGCCTGCTCCTACACAGAAAGAGAAAACAAAGACAAGGTTACTTGCTAAAACCTAACATATTATTCAAGGTGGATGCAAAGTTGAAATCTGAAACTCACTGAGAACATACTGGACAAGAGGTCTGATACTGAAAAGCTGCTCTCAGCAAACCTTACCAAATCTGTTTTAGTTTTTAGTGTAGGCTGCTGCACTATTCATTCTGTTGTACTGTATACTGTTCACATTCCCCTTTCACATTCTCCATCTCTTTATTCATTTCTACCCTTTTTACACAAAATAGTATGTTTAATTATACATACAAATCAAAATAATTAGTTTGTTTTTGGACAGGATTGGTACTCTGTACTATGTTTGTGACTCTGGCACATTTGTTGTTGTTTTGTCCCAAGAGAGAAGCATGCCCAGGTTCAGCCTTTCTCTGTCTGTTCCTCCTGACTTCTAGTGCAATTAGACACCTCCATTAGTCATGGAAATAATTTAATAACAAAAGGAGCCTGCTGTAAATCTTGAATTAGCTTATTCTGGGATCAATATGAGGGTAATAGGTTGTTCCTCCTGTTGAAAGTAATTTGTCTTTGAACCTGGCTGTTATTACAAAACTAACATGTGAACAGGATTGGATTGAAGCCTATGGCTGCTAGGATAAACACTTCGGTGAAGAAGGAGTTAGACAGTCATTTATTCTCATTCTAATAAGGATTCTGCCATATTCGAACATACCCAATAGCCAAAATAAGATATATGAAAGCGTATAAAGGGAAGGAAAGGTAAGGAAAATAGCTATGGCATGTTCGCAAATTGTTCTTAAGTGTTGATTGTAGAACTGCATTTAAAATATCTGAAATTTTTGTGAGCAGTATATAAAAGACAATAAAAGCAAACTAACATAACACTGGTCACCATTTTTCTTCAAAAGCTTTCCTTCCTGAAAAATATGTAAGATTATCACAAACAATGTCCAACAGAAAACACAAATAACATATTAATCTGGATAAACATTTAAAGAATTTACTGAATCACAGGATTGTATTTAATCAGATCACAATGCTGACACATTGTGTATGCGCCCAATAGCCTCTTGTGTATGCGCCCAATAGTTGGCCGAAATTATGGACTCCATTTGCAGGGATGAAGTCCAGGTGTGAGTGCACAGAAAGATTTTCACCATGGATTTTCCAGCTATAATTGTTGTACTGTATGCATTTGAACAGACAGTTCCAGTTACTAAAGGTTGCTTTCATGTGTACTTCATACTGTATAGTGGGTACTGAAGAGGGTATTCTACCATTTTGAGGCAGAACAGCTTCCAAGCCTAACGTTGACACATCTATAAAACAGACACTTTTAGGAGAGGTCCAAAGCAAAATCATGAACAATCAGTGCCAGTGACGAAACAGAGAGCATAAAGAAATTTGCCAAATGTTCTTGGTTGTTCCAAAAGAGGACAACCAGCCAAGGTTCCATATAGGATTTAACAATAATATTCTGAAAATATGGTAAAAAGTAGAGGTTTGTGGATACTTCTTAAAGGATTTTTGCAGGATGATGATTTCTCTAACTGAATCCTGTAATACAGTATTTGAAGATTGGCAGCCCACTAATCGTACATGGAATTAGGTAGTCATGCCTCCTAGTGGTACTACTTTTTCAATAAAATTTTCGAATTTAAGTAACTACTGTGTTATAAATTAATTTTAATATGACGCTGTAAATAAAATAAAATATCACATCAGAAGTGATTTTCACATAGATAGGTACAGTAATTTTCAAGTACAAACAGCTAAGCTGGCATGTCTTTGTTGCAGTAGATTAATCACAGTTGACAGTATACAGTCGTGCTGTTACTAATTGTTTTTGTAAAGTATGCAGTTTGGAACATAGCATCTGGTTTGAGACGATGCAGTGTTCAACAGCAGCAAAACGGAACTATATTTGCCAATTGCATTGTGGTAACTTATTTCCTTTTCAACCCAATTATTTCCTAAGTACCATGTGTGTATATATAAACGGTAATTTCATCCTCTCAATCTACAAACTGTATATAAGCTTATATTTAACCAAGTCATTTATTACTGATCTATTAAGTTCTGTTTTGCCCAACTCCTTCTGTTATACTCTAAGATGTACACATTGCTTGACAAAAAATATACATACAGTATGTCAAGCAGGGCAACAGGTGGTGCAGCAGTGAAATACCAGTCCAACACTGCAGGAGCCGGGGTTTGAATCTAGATGTGCCTTCTAGCCTGGGCAAGTATCCAGTGCAGTCAGTACTGTTGAGAATGATCCTCTTATTTTGCAACATTGGCCCCTACTCAGTTTTGTGGCTCTAGGGTACTGTGCGACTGTACTGTGCATTTCTGGAACTAGTTTCCAGAGCCCCAACAACCCTTAACAATGAAGAATGCCTTGAAGAATGTCTTAAAATGAAATTTAAAATGACTGAGTCAGATTAATTATGATTGGGCCATGTAAAATACTGGTACGTGCAGTAGTGTGCAAAAGCCTTAGGCCACCATTAGATTTGTTGTCTTAGAAAGGTATAATGATCATATATAACATATTGTCAAAGATTGTACCCAAGATTTTCAAACTTTGCTTTATCGCTCCATAAAACCATAACCCTTTTCTACTGATATTCATTCCAGTCTTTGTAAGTGTCAGCATATCTTAATTTTTTCACCCTGTTCTGCTTCTGAAACAGTGATCTCTTGGATGCTGCCCTACCCAAAAGACCATTCTTGTTCGAGCCTTTTTGGACTGCAGAAGGGTCAACTCGGCATCCTGAAGATTTCCTATTTATTGTTATGTTGTGGTGGTTTTTTATTAGGACCCAAATATGCAGGATAAGCATATCCGACGTCGTATAATAATGGGGAAATAATATAGAACAACCGAAAAGGGATGAAGAGCGGAGCGTAAGGCTCCAAACATAATAAAACCGAAAGGATAAAGTGACATGCCAAGGTTGCGTCCCGAATGGGAGCAACGTGCGACCTAGTCACAAGAGGGCGCCAAAGCGCCAGTCAGGGCAAACGTGCAGAAAGCACAGTTTTGGGACGTCTCTTAAATGGCGAGGCACG
>JAUZSU010001015.1:0-17893 GCA_034780255.1 Parotocinclus maculicauda
CTTTATGTTTGAAGCCTGAAATGTGGCAAAAGATTGAAAAGTTCAAGGGGGATGAATACTTTCGCAAGCCACTGTATCTGTATGCCAGCAATCAGAATTCTGGCTACAACGCTAAGGCATTTTAATCTCTCTCCCCACTATCCAAACAACTAACCCACTAGGAAACTATTCTGCACAGAGTGAGTTTGCATCAGTGTACTGCAACTGATACAAATGGTGTCTCTGAAGGGAATTTTGCCTCTAGATGCACCTTCCACTTCCTTCAGTTGACACAGTGATTCACTACGAGATCAGTTAGGAAAGACAGAGGGTAAATAACATTTGAATATCTATATCTTTAATATCTTTACTATAATTATTATAAATAATGAAATTACAGTTGTGAAGAAGGAAGTGTTCCACTGGTGTTTTCAGTGGCATCTTTGACATAGTTGTCATGTCAAAATACATTTACTTTAGAGTAACAAAGACACTATATAACTATGTTAATGTCCGGTCAATGTCCATTTCAGTCAACGTTCTATTTCAAGGAAAAAGTTCTGAAGCCGTTAAGCAGCACATACCTGTATGCATTATCACTAATAAATTTTATTATCTTTATAACGTGAAACGAGCTCCAACACAAAACTTACTCCAATGTCGCGGGAGTTGTCCACATGTACAGAGACGTACGAGGCGTTGATGCCTTTAACGCAGCTGATGGTGATGCTCTTGGTTTTATTCTTGTCCTCATCCCCTGACTCCCAAAATGTTTCAGTAGATCCATCTGTAAGGCTGCCAATCATAGCAGGTCTACTGGATGTCTTTATGTCCATCATACTGGTCAAGTCCTTCAAACAGGTTACCACACAGAGCTCCTGAATTCAAACAAATATTTAACTCTATATATTATAATTATTCAGACTTGCTTATGAATTTCATTTGTACAACAAAACTTCAACGGTTTTACATATAAAAGGATTTGTTTCTGCCATTTTTTGTATCTGATACAATTAAAAATACTACAGCACTATCAATGTGCAATTAAGAAAACTGTTACAACCTGACTGATGGCTTCATATCCTGACTGCACACTGATGTTAAAGCTTTCTTCACTGTCACCGTCATCAGACTTGGAAAGGATGTTGTTGATGTGATGGAAAACATTACTCTGGTGCAGAAACTGGTGGTCTGACTGTTTGAATTTAAGGCTCCAGCACCTTTACAAAAGATTGCAATTTCAGGCATAAATCAGGTTTCTCATTACAGATATGTACCGATTTTGCACTCAATCAGTTACCTGAGGGCCATTTGTTGGAGGGAACTACCACTTGGGAGTGACATCATCAGGTCAGAGATAGTCTGGAGAAGTCGGTGGAAGGTATGAGGGAGCGGGTGGGCTGCCTCTCCAGCGATAACGATATCGGAGAGTGGATGCTCACACACACCCAAATCCTTTTCCTGAATTAAACGATCAGAAAACAGTAAAAATTTAGCAAAATGTTACTATGAACCTAACAAAGGAACATGGAACCCTTGGATAACTGCGCAGTCCAGCATCACCTGGTCTAGAATATCTTTGTTTGCTTTGTTTTCGTCCTCCTCTTCTTCCTCCGGTTCACAGGGAGACGGAGTTAGAGAAGCTACAAAATGCCAGAGGATATCATGGAGCGATGTGGTCTGAATCACGTTACACAGAAGCCAGTTAAACGCCTGATGAGGGGAGAGAAATTAATTTAGTTTTCATACTTGTATATTGTGTAGAATTGATGAGACCTGAATAAAATTTTGTTCTATAGAGAATGCCAGAAACCACAAGCTAACAGAGTGTCTGAGCAGTTATGACCAACCTCCATAGCAAACACTCTGCACGCCGATTTGCGTAGGGCATGTCTCATGGCTACCTCCAAGCCCTCCAAATCGTGGTGCTGAATAACAAAAGCAAGAACAGGCCACTGGAAATTCCTCTCTCCCTTACTTAGGGAGCCGTGGGCAGAAATCAGACGAGAAAGCTCAGGAGAAGGGTGACGCAGGAGGGAAGAACCAACTTCTACAAAAATTGTGAAGAATCAAACAGAAAAACAACAACTTCGTGTTATAACACGATTCACATTTTCATTTCATAAGTAATAGCTCAGAATGTTCAGAAGTGGTGATCACAAACCAAAATATGTCACTAAAAAGACATTTCTGAATTCCCACTATAAAGCACAGTCAAACCCTGCTATCTGAATGTAAAACATTTCTGAAAATTGCTCTTGATAACAAATATTCCTATAACAGGAGCCCTATATCCAATATTTCCTATTGGAAAAGCTATACCTTGCATCTATAAAACTCTTACATACTTTGTACTTACTTGGTGATGTCAGTATCATAGTGGGCAGGATACATCCTATGTTTGTGTTGTTAACAAATTAACCATTTAGCAAGAAGTAACCTAAATAGACCTTGAACGCAGTGTGTATATAAGGGGTCCCCACAAATTTTTTTGATGTGGCACGTTTATGATGTAAACTGCACCTCCAATTTTAGAAACAAGAATAATCAAAACTTTACTTCCGGTTACTGAGGTTAAGGCCAGGGTTAGATGTAGATGTAGCATTAACTAGCTACAATAAACATTACAAGAATGAAAAAATATTGGCCAGTAGTGTTCGTTTCTTAGTAGGGACCTGTTTAGAGCCTGAATGTAAGCAGTAGTCTCTGAGCGCTAATACACATACTCCTGACCCTCATAATAGTAAAATGTCCTCTGCTATGCCACGGTTTGATCATATAATTAATCATTGTATAAAGCAAATGTGTACCATACTTATTTACGAAGGTAGATCTGTGTACAGACAAAGCAGCATTCAAAAACAATCTATGCCATTCATGTTACACTGATTCACGCACTGCAAAATTTAATTTCCCAGGTTTCTCCATCAGCTTGTTATATGTTAAATGGTTTAAATAGTGAGTAAGGGGATTTAAATACGTTCTAGAAGAATATCAAACTATTGATATATATATATAAAAATATTTAATCCCCCTACCCACTATTCAAACCATTTATCTCAATAGTTTGATATTCTTCTAGAACGTATTTGAATCCCCTTACTCACTAGCAGCCACAAACTCTCTATAACATATGATCATGCTCTGGACCAAGGTAAATTGCATTCTTAGTTCCCTGAGGCCTGTATTGACACCACTAAAAGCTGGGTTTTAATACATATAACACAGGCAACAACACATGGTTGTTAGGAGATCAAAACACTCATATTACTGTATATTAATTGTCATAATTAAATACTACTAGTATTGTTTTATGAAGTTTCTTTATTAACTAAGTGGTAAAAATATAATAACTGTTTAAAATGACCTGCATCCCCACTGTGCACTCTTCGTCTGGGCACTGCCTTGACACGTGCTGGAGAGGCTGAGTGCTGTTTATCATACTCTGAAGCAACCACAGAGTAGGAGCGCTGGAATACGGTCCGTTTAGCCGTGTCACTGTCTGTGATGGGACTCGTCTCCAGACTATGAAAGAATATGGGGTGACAACTTGGCTTACCCTTGTCTCAACTACTCCATTATTATCAAACCAATCAATCAGTTATTTAAAAAAAATAAAGCTAGGCTGTTACCTAGGTGGCATGGACTTCATGTTTGTCTCCGGTTCTTCAAAGACATTAGGACAAGCATCTGGTGTGACCGAGATATAGGGAGCTGGGACTGATGTGGACCTCAGGTATCGCATCTCATCCTGGAACAGGTTTTCATCCTGGTAGGACCCAAAATGCTCTGTGTGTTGACTACAACAGAGAATACAAACAATGCACTAATAAGTAAACAGCCATATTTCCTATGAAGCATTATCTTATTATGGTCACTGTGATGACAAATTTCAATATGACTTTCAGTGGGTGAGACAGAAATAACAGATATAAGTTGTGGCATGTACCGAGCCAGGGTCTGGAGATACAGACAGCCAATTTTATTAGGTATCTCATCAGAAACACCCTCCTTGAGGCTGGGCAGGTGTGCATGGAAAGGTTTGGGTGGGTGATGGCACAGTAGGTTGGGCTCAGCTGCACTGCTCAGAGATAACAGGAACAGGGCATTGGCACGGATAACCTGGTGAGCCTCCACAGTGGGAAGAGCCCTTGGAGTTTTCACCTGTAGAGGCTTCTTTCTGGACTGCTTTACCTAAACAGAAAAATAGTACCAAATAAATGGATTTAAAACAATGAGAAATAGGGCAGGGCACTGACCCAGAGTGTCTTAGTTTTACCAAATACCAAAAAGGCTTACCAAACATGCGAGCAGCAAAGCCGCAATTAAAGCTCTTTTACACACATGAACTAACTTCTGAATTACTGTTAGTAAAAACACTGTGCTGTTCATGTGTGGCTGTGTTTTTGTATTGGTGTCAAATTCAGTGTATGAGCTTGGTATAAACATTTTTTTTAAACAATACCAATCCTTAGTAAATCTAAGTGGTACCTTTTCTCTGGCTGCAGTTTGCTTCTCCCTTAGGTACTTCTCTCTACAGCGGTCACAAACCAGATACCACGTGCTTCCCCCTATGCCTCCATCTCCACAATTACCTGCCCATCCACCACAGAAATGGCCAATGCTATTATAGCCCTGACCTCCAGCATAACGGCCACAGCCTGAAAAATTGCAAGAGAAACCGTTCATAACCATCATCTCGATCACTACCCAAATAAGCACAGCAGAAGAATTAAAGTATTCTAACCTGGGTGGGCCTGCCTCATGTGATAAGTAACAGGGTATGGGTGAGATTCTCCGCACAGCTCGCAGATAGTGTCCTTCTCCGGGCCTCCCATGGCTAGTTGTGCCATCTCGCCAAAGAGGTTACCTCTGGGGCGAACCTCTGCTTTTTCCTTTTTCTTCTTCTCCTTCTTGGCCTTCTTGTTGTCTTTCTCACTCTCCTTCTTTTTCAAAATGGCACTGGAGCCAGGGCTGGGGAAGATCATATTCTGTGTAGCAGCTTTAATAGTTGCCATAGAGATATCTTCCCAAAAGGCCACCAGATGTTGGAGAGTAAGGGGCAGGACAGACTTCGACCTCAGGGTGGAATGGCTGGTCACTTCATAACAGACAGAGTCACCTTTGCCATCCTCACACTTCTCAGGCAAGGGCGGCTCTTTAAGCATGGAAAGAACCTTGTTTTTGTTGATGCTGCCCATCTTGGAGATGTCAGGGCCATGTGGTGAGATGTTAAACATGTTGAGAGCGGAGGAGATCTCTAACGAGTGACGGTTCTTCTGCTTACTTTCCTTCTCATCCAGACTCTGCTGGCAGTTAAGCGAGTTTCGAATGGGTGCATGTTCTTTGGTAAGTTCAGGGTTGAACTTCAGGAAGGAGGAGCAGGCCATGGCGTCATGCACAATGCCTTCATGCCACAAGAAGGCTGCAAAAACTGCACGGGCACATTCAGCCACCGAGGGAGACATGGCCTGCTTGGCAGGCTCAGCGTGGCGCACAGTTTCACCCTTGAACAGTGGTCCGGATTTGTCCTTCTTGGGGCGCACATGCCTGCTAGAGGTCTTGCGACTGGCTTTCGGTGAAGAACGGGTTTCCGATTCCTCCTTGACTGGTGCCTTTCCAATGCTAAAATGTACTTTGGAGGAGCCCTCTTCAGCATTAGGCAGTTCTACATTTTCATCATTGGCTTCATCATTTGACAAGAGGGCACTGGAAGTGCATACTTCTACCACTTCACTGTGGAGGTTCTCCTGGACCACATGGGGAGAAGGAGCACTATTTTCAGCATTAGAGCTTTCTCCTTTACCCTCCTTGGGTGGGAGCTTTGGCTTGGGAGATGTAGACCGGCCTCTTATTGGCTCGGTCAATGCTAGTTTTTTCTTTCTCAGAACTTCTGGGTCCAAAGTGTAGGAGTCAGATTTGGATCTTTCACGAGGAGGGTCTAGATGGATCTTTGAAGTGGGACAGGTTTTCAGCGGCTGGTTCTTATCATGAGGAGAGGAGGAGCGCGGTGAACCTGTGCTAGATGGGCTCGACCGGCCCGAACTGTGAGCCTTTTGTTTGGGCGAGGAAGAACGTGAGCTCGGGTTGGGAGACTCTGCCCGTAAGCTTGTTGTTTTCCCATTAGCCTTCAGGGCCTGAAGGGTGTTGTGGTTGGGTGAATGAGAGCGACTGTGGGAGTCAGAACGCAGCTTGCCTGTGTCAGATTTGAGAATAAGAGCCTCGCTGGCTGACAGGGTGTCAATGGTCTTTATTTTGCCCTGGTCAGCAGTGCGGTTGGAACGGCTGTCAACTTTGGATGAACGGCCTTCGTGATGAGACTTGTTAGCTGGGGATGTGGACGCAGCTTTGGCATTTCCTCTGTCACCTAAACGCCATACAAAAAGCAATGAGTACATAATGTAAAAGATTACTACATGTATGATAGTATTTTACTATGCACATGCTTTTCAGAAGTATGAAACTGTATAGGAGAAGAAAGGAAATATGATGCCTGAAAAATAAATAAGACAAAAAGTAAAATAAGATAAGGAAACAAATGAAAAAAATTATGACAAATGAAATGTCAAAAACCCTCTGATATCTTAGACTCCCAATTCACTCCTACACCTTATTACCTTGGTAACTCCAAGAAAGACCATTCCTCTCTAGTATCCAGGCTGAGGTTTACTATTGCATCAGTTTAATCCAGGAAAAACTACATAGATCAAGGAGCAGTGACTGAAACTAAGCCAGTCTTGGTTGTGAGTCTGCTGGTTGCTCCTAGATGGAAGCATGCATTACCCACCCTTTTGTCTGAGAGCAAGAGATGAGAGAGCAGTGCCAGTCCCAGGCGCACAGCTTTTGTGCACCCGCTCACTTGAAGCAAGGCTGCGTGATGAAGCATCTACAGCGAAAAACAGTTGCAAGGAGAGTAAGCAAGGCTCGGAGATGGGGAAAAAAATGAAGAGAGTGAAAATGACAGAGCAAAAAAAAGAAACAAAAGGATAACGAAAACAAAAGAGGACCGAAAAATATTCGCGAAAGAGGAAGAAAGGGGACACTGGACAGAAAAAGAGGGCAAAAGCAGTAACTAATGCAATGACTGGAATTTTATCTGTAAGCTGTGGATGTACCTATAATCACCCAGTTGAGTGCAGACACACAGAAATACCAAATAAATGGGAATTTAAACAAAAACATTCAATTCAATGCTGTACTAACCCCAAGTTTTAACATTTGAGCTGAGTTGAAAGTACTTTAAACAGGGACTCAGCAGTTTTAACAAAAATTATTTAAAATAATGTTAGAAGTAAAAATCAGACAATGGGAAACAAGTAGAGATAATAATAGGTGTAGATGTTAAAATGAGAAACGCAACAAAATTAGCAACTGAAATGCAAGACAGCTGGACTATGCTTGCAGAAGAGCTGTATACTTGCAGAATGGCTATACTACTTAAAAAAAAAAACAGGCATCACATATCGTAATGCACAGTAAGGTATGCAAAAGAGGCATGAAAAGCAAGGGACCAAAGCCTAATGCAAACACAAAAACAATGCGAAACTGAAATAGTAAGTAGCAAAACTCAAACATGAAGGGCTTTGCATCGGTGAAAGCAAGCACCACTGTCAAACAGATGGCCAGACTTACTCAGAAGCTGTGGTTGTGGCTGAGGCTGCTGGGAAAGGGATTGTCCAAACACAAAAGGGCAGTGGACAAGGGAAGAGGGAGGTTTGGCAGCTTGCTCAAATATGGAGGGAGCTGGGAGGAAAGGCCCAGACTGAATGGAATTCAATATGGCACCCAGTCGGTCACCTGTAACGTGGAAGACAATGGGAAGACTAGAGATTTGACGATAGGAACCACTTTAAAATATAAGTCTCATCAATTCTCCACACAGGCACACTCACTGGCAGAACAGAGGAGGTGTCAATGGGTTAGTAAGTCAAGGTGTTAAAGCACACACACCTCATCTATGGTGTAAGTGTACAAGGCCATGGTAACAGTGCTGGCTTTGGCAACATTGCCTTAGCTTTTCTTTCATCACTTCCATGTTAAGCACAATTCATGGTTTCAGGTGACTTTATTCCTACATTACGCAGACATTAAAAATGACACGCCTGAGTCAATTGGTTTAACGCTACTGAATAGCCTAGTTTGCTTGGCCATTTTGGCTCTATCAAACATTTCTCACCATGAACTGTGCGGACGAGCTTTAGGTTGCGATGAAGGGCTCAGTAATACCCATGTGGCTCAACATGGGTCTATGGCAACATCGCTCAGCAGCAGTGAATGAATAAAGCATGGCAGAAACCAGGCTTTAACACAAGTCCCCCACTGAGATAGAAAGTGGGGCATAACTTGATAAGAAACGAGTGCAGCACACAATGTCTCGCCCATGCACACAGGCTTTAAATGGGACTAATGTTAGGCATAACAAAAACACATGAGCATGCAAAACGCAGAAAGGAATGTCTCAGACAACTGATTTTCCCATCATTAAAAATACCTATTAACCCCTACCCCCCCAAAATACAGTAACTGAGTCGAATATTGCACTGTTTAACAACAGACACTCAGATGGAGCAGTTTTGAGGGGTCAAAGTCTGAGACCACTAGTAAAAATTCTTCTTTTTTACAGTTTTCTCTGATTTAAAACAAAGTTTTAATTACAGATAATACTATACATCATATAATCAGCATGAATAAAGCTGAACTATAGTGTATGACTAAGTAAATTTCAGAATGTATTATTTCTTATGTTCCCCCTTTTTTGCAATGACAGTGTAAATTCAAGCTAGCATGAGCACCACAAGTGCAAAATATGAAAATCCATGTTATCCCAGCATTATTTCACAATACTTCAGCATTATTAGATCTATAGTATTCAAGCAGTTGTTCAGGGGTGTGTAGAGGTGTGTTTTCTCTCATTTACATTTACAGCATTTAGAATACGCCCTTATCCAGAGCGACTTGCAATTAATACAGTCTTACAATCCAAGCAATTGTGGGTGAAGGGCTTTGCTCAGGGACCCAAACTGTGGCAGAGGTGGGACTTGAACCCTGGACCTTCTGGTCCATAGTCCAGTACCTTAACCACTAGACCACCACAGTCCTGCTGTAGCAAAAATCATTTTCCACAAAGACCACCACCAGCATCTTTTGTATTCAACTAAAACATCAGGCTCAAGAGTTTAATCTGCAATATATCAGGCCACAAAACCAAAGGGGGTCATCAGTATAAAATGTTCTCAGATGGACAATATTTAAAAAGCACTCCTAAGATTAAAAATCAATATTTAGCATAAACGATATGATTTGGAAATTGGATGGAATTTGGAATAGGAATGCGAGAAGAGATGAAAAGATGAAAGGTGCACAAATTTATACGGATCACAAATCCTGAGCTGGTGAATAAATAAATGTATACAAAATGTTTAAAAGTGAAAGGGTGAATTTCACTATACATCTTTATAATAAGCATGTGTGAAACTACCTACATTCAAGATTATGATGAGACAATGTAGACAGCATATGATCACAAAACAGCATACAGAGGATTTAAATAATGCCAAGTTTTCTAGACACGAGGCAGAGGAGAGTGAAATCTATTGGACCAGGTTTTCTGGTCCTTCAGAGCTTCTGTCTGAGCTCACCTTTGTTGTTGGAGATACCATAATCAAAGCCTTGTGCTCCACTGCTGCCCATAGTCCTGCTGAAGGCCTGCACTGAGAATGGGCTAGGGGGAGGAGTCTGTGCTCCATGCTCCAAAATAGCTTGCCCTGTTAGAAAAAAATACAGCAGACCAACCAAGATAATTACTTGAGGGTTTCTGCTTTCTCCTAGTTATGGTCCAGGAGAGGTTCTCAGAGGTTATCATGGAAAACACAGGGAATACAATTGTGGCTTGAATGAGACAGCAGTGCAGTCCATCACATGACTTGCTGTAACAGCAGTGTGGGACTTTCCCCTCCTTTGATCATGGCTGATTATGTGCTTTTGTGATGTCCAACACAGCCTGTAGACACCACCAGTACTCTAATCTAGGTCACTGCGGTCGTGGGCTACCAAACTGCAGCCCAGCTGACTAATCAAATACTTTTTACCAGCTTTTCAGGTCAGAAATATTTTTCAACCATACAGTGTGTGACCAAGCATGCATGTTTCGGATTCCACCACCCTTGGTATGCTTGGCTGGAACCTCATTAATGAACAGTGTGTGTTTGTGGGTGTGGCATCACCTTCTTCATGGAGCAGATACTGGTTTCCTCCTTTGTCTCTGGCTAATGACCAGGCCTCTCCCTCGTCACTTTCACAGAACTCAACCACGCTGTTCTTATCCAGCTGCACCCATGTGCCTTCTGAGTTTATCACCTGACAGACAGACAGTATTTATCTCCTCACACATAAGTCTTCACCACAGTCCTTTAAGGACTATTAAAGCGGTAGAAATGCCTTTTCTCACAGAAAAAAATTGGCGAAACTGAAAACAATAAGCTAACACATGTTAATACCTGACGTTGCCATTCAGTTAGTATCAGACCATTTACTTCGAATAGAGATTAAATCACAGCGCAAACACGGTTCTGATGCTGATTAGCTCCATAGTCAGTGTATTTAAAGAGGGACTCAGGGACAGCATGACACACCACATCCTCTAGACAGACTGAGCAGGAAGAGGCACATTTAGTAACCTCCATGCCTGATCATAGAAAGTATACACCTGTGCCCAAGGATGACTTCAGCCTTTTAGGTTTTGTAAGCATAACACCACAAAAACACCACTTTGCTGCTCAAGGCAATAAATATAGCTGATATTAGATTCCATATTAGTAACTACGCATTCTGGAATATAGTAGGAGTGTTGAGTGAGAGCAGGAGCAAAAGCTGAAGTCATGCATATTTTATTTTTATGTATTTGCATGAGAAGGTCAATATGCAAGGAATGATCATACATCCACGACAGATTGTTTAAGGAAAATGACACGCTATTTGAATGGATACAGAGGAGAAAGGGAAACTGCTAGTGCAGTGTCTAGCACTGAAAATAAAGCAAGAGATCTGACAACGCAGTGATTTACTAGCAGCCAAAAGGACACAGGTGGGAATTCATACCTCGCCTACAGCCTTGACTTTGTTCCCCAGAACTAACATCCCAATGGGGATACCTCTAAGGTTTGGGCAGCTTCTGATGTTGTGACCCGAAGGCCCCGTCTTCACTACCTTATAAAACCCTGGTCCACCACCCAGGCCAGCCCTGTCCACACGGTGCATGGGGGCTTCTTCTGAGGGGCGGCCATTGGTCACCCTTACACACTCATCTGACTGGGGCCTGGCCTCCTGCAAAACCAAAGATGACAGGTCAATCTCAGAAGCACAAGAAAATTAGGTACAGATCATTATTTACCAACTTTACATACTTCTAAACTCATTCCTTGCAATGCAGTTTTATCTCAGCACAGCATCAATACATCGTAAAGACGCAAAACACTGAGAAACCCAATATATTGTCTAAACATATGTTAAAAGAACAGGAAATCCAAGTTTATTACACAAGTATGGTGATGTAATTTGGAACAAACCAGATTTGCTAGTATAAAAAAATACCCTTTTTATATTACAGTGGGGGTGACTATGAAGCTGGCATGCTGGATAGCTCTTTAGAAATAAAAACATAAAAACAATTCTCTAGTTAACCCTTAGAGGTCTGTGATTATGCATGTAATCAAGTGGCTTCATATTTCTGAGATTATATTGCTATAAATTAGACGACTCAAAGCACCATCATACTTTTTAAGTATGATGATACTTAAAGAAACAAACAAAAAGAAACTTGCATACATTTGTAAGCACTGAACGAACTTTATACAATACTTTATCCCCAAATCTAATTTTCTGTTATACATTGCTCACAAGAATTCCATTTTGAAGTACATATAATCAAAATCAAAAGCTAATACAGACAAAATAATTCCAGACCTTTAAGGGTTATAATATTTAGATCATGCAAATGTTTACTAAATCATCTTGAATCAATCAGGAAGATATTCAAATAATTGTCAATCATTTCAGTGACATAAAATCCCAAAATAAATCCCTTCAGCACATTGTTATTATAAGATGTTATTTTTAGGAGATGCGTTGCAAAAAAATGTGGTTGCCATTACCTTGGATGCACCCTAAACAGCAGAGTTCCATATTGAACAATACACAAAAGCAGTATGTGAGAACTAGTAGCATGTGCCAATGTGTAATTTTTACTAGACCGTACACGAAAAGTCTCTGGACAAAATTTTTCGGTCTCATTTTTGGGTGACATGGTGGCTCTGTGGGCAGCACTGCCACCTCACAGCTAGAAAGTATAATCCCAGGGTGGAGCAACCTGGATACTCTCGGTGTGTCCGTTCCTGGGTCCTCCCCATATCTGGGTGGGTTTACTCTGTTTTTCTTCCACAGTCCAAAGACATGCGTATTAGGTTACTGATTACAATAAATTGGCATTGACTTTAGTGTTTATATAGGACTAGTCTTGAAATAATGTTGTGTGTTGCTTATGTTGTTTACCTTATTTGTTGCTGAATTGGTGATTGCTGATTAAATAAACCAAATAAACAATCAAACAAACAAAAGTCTCACTTTTACGTGTTGGGCTGACATTACACATGACATCTTGGCATTGGTATTACTGTATAAAATGTATTCTGTGCATTCTGAACATTCAGAGTAAACCCAAGTGGACATGGGGAGGACATGCAAACAGGATTGGGACAGAACAGGGGATCTCTGAACCAGTCATGCCATTGTGCTGCCCCTTGTATTATAAGTAAGTTTGGTATTATTAAGAGATAAACATTTTGTATTATTATATCTTATTATGAGAAAGTACAGAATGTTATTGAAAGACACAACAACTTGTTATTCAAAAAGTATAGCATGTCACAATTGCAAGAAAAAAAACATTGCTATTATGAGAAAGTGCACCATTATGATGGGATCAAATATCTTTTTATTACAACAGTATAAAATAATATTAATAAATAAACAGCATTATTTTATACTGTAAAAAAACCAAATAGGTTTCTTCTCTTAATCATGGCATTATATTTTACAGTGGTGAAATTGGAACGGTTAACTTGAGGACAATGCAATATATTACCAGACCTCATTAGCTTGTTCTACAGTTCCAAAATAATGTTGTTCTTTTTTTATGAATCACTCAATTACAAGACATTCTAAAATAACAACTCATAATAACAACAACATAAAGGGATTTTTCTATATATATTTTTGCATGCCAGCAACAATCATCCGTATTAATTCATAGAAATATTTTTATACATTATAATCTAGTTATCGTGAGTCTTCTCAGGAAAAAACAAACAAATAAACAAAAAAAACCCCACATGCACCTGTTAGAATATGCATAAATTGTGTAAACTGATAAGAGCTCAACAGGACAAAAAAAATGACGCACACTGGAAAACAAGCCAAGCCAAACACATCTAGCCTTTCTTTTTACAACTCACCTGAGTGAAACAAGATAAGGTCGTCCAAGACAAAAAGCTGATATCCCTGACTCCTTGGCTAGTGCTTAAGGTATTCTGAGCAACAGATTGTAAGAAAATCAAATCACGATACGGAATTACTTCAAAAGTAGGAAGCAGACAAGAAGGATTTTCTTTTTTGGAAGATCATTATTTTTTTAAGGATTTTGTAGAAGCATTTAACAAAGGTAATCATGGAGTACTGCTAAAGAAAGCAGCAAAATGTAAAAGTAAAGGAAAATATATTGGACTATATGATATGACCATATACTGTGATATCACTATTGAATAACACTGTTACTGTGGGAGGATCTTCAGTATCACCTGGCCAATCCCGTATGTGGACCAGGATGTGAGGGGATTCTAGTTATTCCCTGGCACAACACCGACTACTAGCCAGTCCTGAAATAGTATATATTATAATAGTCTATAACTAGTTTGGCAGCACTTTTTTTCAGTTTGAATGTCACTTTGGGGTAAAAAGCGTGAGACGGTGGTATGGTGGTTTTCACTATTTCAGTACCGTGCATTCCGGGTGTATATTCAACAAACAAGGTAATCCTCTGTGATATAATAATATTTCTTATTAAACATTAACAAAAACTGATATACCTAAGTACCCTGTTAAAAAATCTGCTTGCTAATCGTCCTTATAATTTTCCAGAACAAGTTTTCCTAATTCCTTGGAATATGGTTCCCTATATTTTATATACTGCTCACAAAAATGAGAGGATAATCCAAAAGGAAATAAGGAAATATTCCCTAATGTTTGTGTACTTCATATTTAGTTTTTTATTTGTTGTATGGATTATATTCTCTTATTTATTTTAAGTTGGCTTTACTTGTTTTGCTGTAATATTTGACTTTTACTTTTGATTGCATCTATTTTATTCTGAATTGTTAAGCAGTTCTATTAGGTTTTCTATTTTCTGTATTTTTATCTGAGCTGTCAATTGGATTAATTATATAGGAATTACAGTCAATGATTTTTTGTCAACGATTGGACACAAAAATCACTTTGATTTGTTTCTTTCATAATACTGATTTCCATTCTAACCTGTACCATATCTTAGCTGTCCCATTCTGTTCCCTTTAAAAAAAAAACAATCCTGATCAAGCGTCTTTGGACTGTAGATGGGTCAACATGGCATCCCGTTGAAGTTGCCAGATGCAGTGTAAAGTGTAAAGGAGAGCCACATCAAATATATTGCACTTAATAATGTAGCCTACAGAATCTCCATTTTCCAGATTTGTACGTGGAGTAAACAATATCAGATCATTCCAGTCTGCTTTCTCAACATCTCCACCACCGCCCCTGACAGGTGGACCGCGTCCCACAGGCGTCCCAAAAGCCCACGTAGGAGAAAGAAAGAACCAGTAGGGTCCTTTCTTATTCACTAGTGTGAGAATAAGATGTAATACAAACATCTGCCGTTGGGTGTCACTGTTGCTTACTATTTTAAACAGCTATAACTAGTTTGGCGGCACTTTTTTTCCAGTTTGAATGTCACTTTGGGGTAGAAAGCGTGAGACGGTGGTGTGGTGGTTTCGCTCTCCACTGCTAAATTCAACAAATACACCGTTTAAAAGCAACTTTTAGGTTATATCGGCTTGTGGAGTTTTTAAACACATTGGTAAGTAAACATACACAAATTATTATTTAGTAGCTTGTTGATGGGTGTTTTTGCTCTCCCTGTATATATTACATTATATATACAAATGTATATACAAATCTAAATGACATATAGTTAAATAGTTTGGAAGATAAGGATATGTTTGTGAAATATCAAGGTTTGTTTTAGTGGTGAGCAAAAAATATAAACTCATTACTTGTGAAGTAATAATCTAAAAAAGGCTTATCTTATATTATCTCTTATCGTACATGGTGGTGTTTGGTTTCACCTTCAAAACACCTGAATGTTCAGTCTTTTGAATTCAGCATCGGCAAATTACTTAACAAGAAAATGCATGGAAAAAAGATTAATTGGCAAAAAAATAAGTACAGCTGTATCCGTTGCTTTAGATGGACCCGAGTATTTTTGTTTTAATTTTTGGTGTGTTGACCAGTTTGCTTAATCGTACCAGTTTCGTGTTCCCTATTGATGTAAGTTGGGTTTTGCTGATTAGTGCTGGTTTCGGTGTTGAACTTAAATAGACCTGCCAGTGTCCAAAATTCAAACTTTGCAGGGGTTATTTAGAGTAAAGTCTTAGTATATTTCATTATACAATATGACCATATATATAGTATCAACATTGCATTGAGTGATCACACTGATACTGCTGGAGGATCCTGAGTATCACCAGCTCATAGTCCTTGGCCCAGTGGACCCAGTAGTACTTGCTCGTAGAATGGCTTTGATCCAAAATGTTGTCGGACCAGTTATCATGGACCACCAACTTAAAGCAATGCCTCTTTAGGCGACAACAAACAAGTCTATTGTTGCTTATAAATCATTAACTCAGCCTGATTATCAAAGTTTGAATCGTTATCCCCTCTCAGGTTTGCTCAAGGGTTCCATGGATGGTTCACTGCTCTAAATAATACCCAAATGTACAGGTAATTGTGTAGTTGGCGTTGTTGGGTATTAAGGTCGATGCTATTGTTGCACCAGTGTCCTTTGACCAACAAGTGGAGTAAATCCTCTGTAATACCATTTCTTCTATTACAGAATAGATGTATTAAATGACCATTACCATGGTAAGAAAGTTTTCTGTGTTACTGTAACGTAAATAGAACGAGACACTGGGGTAGAAATGGGATTGATTGGTTTGGAAATGTTTGTATATCCCACCGGTAATACTGGAATCTGTGCTCAGGGATAGAGAGGTCTAGGCTGACCTGTTGGCACCAGGAAAGCAGATGAAAAGTGAGGTCATTGAATACGGGTTTCTTTTGATGGTTAATTATCCTAGGTTGAATTAGTTTCTCCCTGACAACAAGATCTCGCTAATTTGAACTTGTTGGTGTTGTTGCTATAGAGTCACTTGGCACCCGTGAACAACAAAGAAGATGGTCTGTGATTGGATAATATTGCTTATTAAACAGGAACAGGGACTGATACTCTCAACTCGTATGCACTAATTCTTTTGTTATTTTTAAACTTTTTCATTTAGCTAACCACCTGTGCTCCTTTGTCGAATAAGGGTCTTCTCTAAAGGGTTGCTTGTTCTTGGTGCACAATATTTCTTCTTAAATGTGATATCTCACTAAAGTCAGGGCAGTAATTAAGGTCGTCACTATAGCACTGAGTACCGTGCATTCCGTGTGTATATTCAACAAACAAGGTAATCCTCTGTGATATAATAATATTTCTTATTAAACATTAACTGATATACCTAAGTAACATGTTCAATAAATCTGCTTGCTAATCGTCCTTATAATTTTCCAGAACAAGTTTCCCCAATTCCTTGGAATATGGTTCCCTATATTTTATATACTGCTCACAATAATGAGAGGATAATCCAAAAGGAAATAAGGAAATATCCCCTAATGTTTGTGTACTTCATATTTAGTTTTTTGTTTGTTGTATGGATTATATTCTCTTATTTATCGTAAGGTTGTTTTACTTGTTTTGCTCTAATATTTGACTTTTACTTTTGATTGCATTGATTTTATTCTGAATTGTTAAGCAGTTCTATTAGCTTTTCTATTTTCTGTATTTTTATTTACCAAGCTGTCAATTGGATTAATTATAAACTTTGATTGTCTGTTTTATTTTATTTATTATATCTATATTTTAATCTAAGTTTCTATTTTATTATCTTTAATAGTATTTTATACTGTATTGTATTGTTTTATTCTAATCTTTTCCATCTATATGTTTTATTATATCCATCTATTTTATTCGTTTCTATACTATATTTTATTTATTTATTGTTATAGTCTATTTTACTTACTATATTTATTAAGTAGGTTGCTCTGTGGGTAGCACTGCCACCTCTTAGCATGAAGGTCCCGGGTGCGATCCCACAGTAGGGAGGCTGGGTCCTCTCTGTGTGGAGTCTGTATGTCCTCCCTGTGTCTGTGTGGGTTTACTCTGGGTACTCCGGTTTCCTCTCACAGTCCAAAGACATGCTTGTTAGATTATGTTAATTGATTATGTTAAATTGGCATTGACTAGAGTGTGTGTATATATCCTAATCCGTAGCGTTCAATATGACTTTGGTCCACCCTTTAGGCCAGACTTTTTTTATTGCTTGTTTCGCGGATCTGCCGACAATCATATTTGAAGAATACAAAAAAAAAACCCAACAGTTTTCTTTTTGGTATTTCGCTGATCCGCTGCAGTACTAATGGTTGAAAAAAAAAAAAAAAAATTAAATTAATTATTTATTTTTTTTAGCTTTATCCGCCCTCCGGTGGTACATTAAATTTTTTTCCAATTTTT
>JAUZSU010001016.1:11292-23996 GCA_034780255.1 Parotocinclus maculicauda
GTACTCAGCATGCGAAGCATAATACTGTAAAAACAAGTTCTTACTAAATTCCAGTCAACGTTTGAAGAACTTATCCACTGTGAATTGACACGCTTTTGCTGTGGCTAAATGGAGACTTGTGGCTTCCTTTTTTGTAGTAAATGGAAATGTTAGGCAAAGACCTGTAGGTGGCAGTAAAGGGCTGGGGATAAACTCGTGAGTTTTTGGGTAATGATGCCAGAGACAAAGAGTTTCTTCACGGATATTACATACTGTACACGTTCTTTGGTCTGATTAAGCGGAATTAAGCGAATAACGTTACACGTATTTAGTAGGATTTGCTTCGGTACTTTAGGATTTGGTCCGAATAGGTGGCTGGTCCCATTAACCGGTGGTCCAATTAACCGGAATCGACTATATATGAGTAAAAAGTTCGTTACATGGCAAAAATGTACCAGTTAGGCAATTACAACAATTATATATGTTTAACAATTTGTGTGCTCTATAAATGCCAAACAAACATTTATTTTTGAATAATTCAGTTATTTGCATCAACATCTGACAAAGATGCAACATCTGCCAGATATGAACAGCAACCACTAAGGAATATCAAGAAAGGATTACTAAGGAAAAACAGAAACACTAAGTTATATCTATTGCATTTCAAAGGCAATATAGCGTCACATTTTCTTTAAGAAACACATAACAGTATGACTTATTTTTAATTGTTTGATCACCAGAGATTTAGTTTCCATAATTGTATGTTATTCACTTATTACAGAATACAGAAAACCAATGGATGCAAAAAAATCACCATATATTGTCAAGCAGAAATTCAATCTGACCTGCTCTTGATTATGCTGACATCCCACTGGCTCTTAATGAGTTGCACTGTTTAAATACAACAGCTATTTCCAAGCTTGCCAGAAATTTATATTGCATTGCCAGATTTATTTCTCACCTCTTAGTCTGACAGACTACTTCAAAGTAACGGTTATTTCTTCCCTGCTAAAAGGGACAACTTTAAAAATGGTTACAGCACCTTAAGGTATTAAGAACAGTATTGTACAGAATTATGACCAGTTTTAATTAATTTTAAGACTGTGGATGATCATTCATAAATCATAAATGAGGGAGTTGAACAGATGCTCAATTAACTTTGAGTTCAAACACTGCCACACAGTATCTATGTAATCCATCTGTCTTGTTGGATTTAGCAGCAAAATGTGGCTGAAATGAGGCATCCCATATTATCACCTTCATATGACGGCTTAATTATGACATTAGAATAAAATTGGCACTGACTCTGCCCCTTGGAAAGTAAGGGTCAGATTATATTTTTGGACAATAGACACAGAGAATCCTCTTTTCCCATGGGAAAACATTCTCTTTCAATGTCCCAGTAAGCACGCTAAGTTATATCCATGGTCTGAAAATAATGCCTGAGGGAACAGAACTATGACTTGGGTAGCAACTCAGTAACTGAATGAAGAAAGAATTGCTATACTTGACAAAAATAACACCCTTATTGAAATGGGGAATTATTGAAAAACACAAAATGCAGTTTGAGCAGCTCCCACAGTGTTGTTGTCCACCTCTTGACACAGGTGCCACCTTCACTACACAACCTTGTCACTGCCTGGACCATTAGCAGGTGCATAGCAGAAGGAAATTTGTTGTCACAGTGCCCATTACGTGTCCTTTGTTTGCAGTGGTGTCATGGACAAGAAAACAGTGAACAATCCAAGTTTCAATGCTCACTTTGCTTCAGAGCGACACACCGCCCCAACTGCTGGTGTTTGTGTGGGCAAATGTGCCACAGGACACAACTTGTATGCCTCCATGCCCAACCATATCTCATCTTGTATGCAGGCTAGATATGGCAGCACAGAGTAACAAGAGCCTCCTTTCAGTTGTACAGTTTAACCCACTAAATTGATTCTTTCATAATATTGTAATCACTATACATACAGTATATCTTCATTACGCTCATACATATAATATAAAGGTATATAAAGGTTATTTTGGTTTCAATAACGCCTTGGTGAGCTATTTTTGATCAGTGAGATCATTAATGTTCTTTAATTAGATTTGTCACTATGCTACAACAAGAATTAAAGAATGGAGGGGAAAATACAGACTTATTTTTATGAACCTGAGAACAGACCTTCTCTTATATTAGTTTCCATATATTGACATTCACCGCTGTGACTTTCTACAAGCAGCGATGTGTTGCGATTACCTACTTATAGCACAGATAGGGTGGTCATAAGACCACTGAGTCTTTAAACAGGGACGCTGTTATTGAGAAGTGGTCTCTAGATGGTGCTTCTTTCACACAGCAAATAGTTTGACTACAAGATCAACATTCATTCGCCAAATATATCATTCGTTTCTATGGTGACAGTCTTTTCATTGAGGCTGTTATTGTACATTGGAATGCTTGTTATCTCGGCATTCGGCGTAATGTTAAGATTTTTTTTTGTACTTGTAGCAACCAAATTTCCAAAGGCATACATTATGAACACAATACTCGAGACTGGCCTTGACAGTGTTTTGAGTGGCGCCGAAGAGGTAAGACATGTCAATTATATGTCTGTTTTTGAATAGTATAAATAGGCTATTCTGTGATGTGTTTCCTTATTACCTGTCTGTCATATTACATAGGTATACATATATACTCTGGAGGAAGGGGCCCATGCTCTACTTCAGTATGTCACAGTACATGTTTGAACTGTAGCTCCCCACAGCCAGGATAATTCATGCAACCATGACATTTCCACCACCAAGCTTGACTAAAGGCAAGATTGTAGGCATGTAGGTGCCATGCTAAAATTGTAATAACCAGTATGATAATGTTAGAGTGATAACACCAAATTTAACACATTTACATTTACGACGCCCTTATCCAGAGCAAATTACAATTCAAGCAATGGTGCCTTAACCACTTGGCTACCTGTAACATGGAGTGCTAAAAAAAAAGAAGAGTAAGAGGAATGCAAGGACAAAATAGATGGTCAATAATGGTAGGTAAAGCGATTAAACAATGTGTACTGTGAAAAGCGCGTAGCGAACAAAGGAAAAAAGCAAGAGGAGGATGAGTGTGGTGAGAGTGATAATGAGTGCCAGGTGTGTATGATTTGAAAAATGGTGAGTCTGGTCACACAAACAGTCCACGGGTGTGACACTATCACAGTCCCTGTCACACCGGAGACCTTGTAACACTGTGTGTACTTGATACTTGTTTACAATATTTGTTTGCATCTCATTTGCATAATCAAACAAATTCTTTGACTTTTCATTTGCTTTTCTGATTATCTTGTTTGAAGAAATAAAATCAAAATGTTCATTTTTTAATCGCTTCATATTAATTTTGAAATATTCCTAAACTCTTGTGAGCAGTATCTAATATCATGCATAATATCAATCTTTCAATGTCTCAGACATGTTATTGGGAATAAAATGATCATAAATATACATGTTGTCATCTCCTTTTATCACCTGCCAAATTACCTCAAAGTATAGTAGATTGAATGCCATTGCAGTAATACAACCTTGTTTGCATAGTTATCAAATTATATTTGACACATGATGACTGATATAGCTATCCCTTTCCAAGGAATTCACACACACAACCTGCCAAGAAGCTTGTGAGTAACACCTCACAACCTCCTCCCAACATGCTGCCATTAGTTTGCACGTGTGAATGGCTTGAAAAGGAGCCTACCACAGTCTATCATGAATTTCAGCTAATATTAAATCCACACATGTAAAAGAAAATGCACCTGGCAAATCTGGGAAACAAATAAATATGGACATGCATCACAATGAATGTTATGCATTCTGGGGTCGGTGAGGGTTGATTGCTTAGTGTTTTCCATGACAGTTAAGACTGAGGGTAGTTAATATAATTAGGTATTCATGTATTCCAGCATTAATCTACATAACATGCAATATTTTTACAATATTTTTACCGTGTTTTAAAGGTAGATGTAAAAGATAATTCGAAAGAAAAACATATGAAAGATATCCTTAAATAAACTGATGATGTCCAAACAATAAAATACAGTATAACACTTTCTTTCAAGATGCTTTGGCTCATTTCACACAGCCTATTAAAACAGGGAATGGTGTGCTACTGTATGGTTTCAGTTTTTTGTTATCCTTGTGGATAGTGTATAAAACCTTTGTAAAACAGCACAGTTTAAGAGTCTTGTCCATCACCTTCAATTCAAAGGACACGTTGAGACACCCAATTAGGGACTTCTCTGAGTCTCTGCACACACTCACATGACCACCAAGAAAAATGGGCACAATTTTTTTTCTGTGTACAGTATTCCCAGTTGCAATAAACAGTTACTCAACATGTCTTCCAGGGTGCGCAAGGACATCAGTCTCCTTTATTTTTCAACAGCAGCAATGGTTATTCATAACAGGAGCAAGATTACCACATTATATAAGACTTTATATTGTTTTTTTATGTTTTATACATTAATTGAAAAAAAATCTAAAATTAAACTTAAATCATAATAAATATGAAGAAAAAAGCTAGTCAGTAAGAAAAGCCAGTGCATGCATGCAATATACACTGCTTACAACAGCTCATGCTGCTCAAACAGATCATCTGAGGATGCCATCTCTACTGCTCTTCATTCTGCCCTCACCCACCTGGATAATAGAAACAGCCATGTTCAGTTGCTGTTCATTGATTTCAGCTCCCCCTTTATTACAGTCATCCCCAGCAGACTGGTGCCCAAGCTGAGTGACCTGCGAATCAACAACCCCAGCCGTAACTGAGTCTTGGACTTCCTCACAAACAGACCCCAGTCAGTGAGGCTGGGCAATCAAATATCCTCCAGCCTCACTCTGAACACCAGGTATATGTATTGAGTCTCCTGCTCTTCTCTGTGTTTACACATGACTGCGTGCCACTGCACAGATCTAACATCATCATTAAATTTACACATGACACCACGGTAGTCGGTCACGTCAGTGACAATGACAAATCAGCTTACAGAGAGGAGATCGACACCTGGCAGCGTGGTGTTCCTCGACAACCTCACCCTCAACACTGAAAAAACCAAAGAGCTTATTGTGGACTACATGAAAAGCAGAAACACTACTGTCCTGATCAACGAAGCTGAGGTACAATGTGCCTCTAGTTTCAAGTTTTTGGGAGTCCATATTGCAGAGGATCTTTTTTGGACTCTTAAAACCTTTTGTCTGGTCAAGAAGACACAGCTGATGCTAAAGCCTGCCTTCAGACTGAAGAAGGACCATCTATCCCCTCACATACTGACAAAATTTTACTGCTGCACCACTGAGAGTGTTCTGATCAACTGTGTGACAGTGTGGTATGGAAGCTCTACTGTGGCTGAAAGGTATGTCCTGAAAAAGGTGATCAAGACCTCTCAGCGCATCACATGCACACAATTACCTGCCATCAGCAACCTTCACCACCAGCGCTGTCTATTCTCACCCAAGTCACACCCTGTATAATCTCTTGTCTTTTGGTAGGAGATACAGAAGTATCCATGCCAGAACTAATCGGTTTAGGAACAGCTTCTTCCCCTTATTTATTACATTACTGAACTCCTCAATACAAAAAACTATCTACTAACTAAATAACTATCTATGTACATAGTTATTCTGTATCCATATATATAGACCATATTTATATCCACATGTCCTTATTTATTATTTATTTATCACACACTGTCATAGTTGCTGTTATGATTTGTGGTGTAGGACTCAAGGACGCGGGAATGAAGGAACCCCACGACGTATAATAAGAATAGGGAAATAACTAAAAAGGCAGAGCAAAAGGCTCTCCAAACTACAAAAACTAAAAAGGGGAAAATTCACGCAGCTGTGTTGCGTCCCAAGTGAGAATGGCACTCACAGCTGGCACGTGCACGAATAGACTGCAATATGCACCGAAACGACAAAGGGCAAACGTGCAGTAAGCACAAGAAGGTGCCGATTTGGGATGCTTCCCAAATCGAGTGGAACGCCAGAGGGCGAGCGTGAGCTCGAGTGCGTGAGGCACGCGAAGAAGCCGGAACGGGGCACGTCTCAAAGCGAGTTGCGCAACCGACCAGAGTGAGGCTCGGTTACCAGCCGACGTAGGACGGAGAAGAAAAATCCTGATATTGTTCCTGAACCGCTAAATACCTCAGGGGTATCACGTCGTCAATTAAACACCGGATATATCCGGCATTACCGGACGCTCTGTAACGGCTGCTGGGGCGCGCGGCGAGCGCACCGGCGTCCAAGGTAAGCCTTGTAAAAATTGCACTATGCTACCACTTGCACTGTATCTGTAATTGCAGTTCCATCTGTTTTTTGCACTCAGTTTGTATTTGCACAGTTTTTTCATATTTGCACTTTTCGACTATGTTTCGAGTCATTGTCATGCTGGAAGACTCAGCCACAACCCATCTTCAATGCTCTAATGGCTTAAATCTAGCAATACAATGCAGTCGTCCTATTCCCTTTGCAGAAAAGCACCCCCAAAGTATGATGTTTCCACCCACATGCTTCACAGTTGGGACAGTGTTCTTGGGGTTGTACTTATCATTCTTCTTTCTTTAAACACAACGAGTGGAGATCATACCAAAAAGCTTTATTTTGGTCTCATCTGATCACATGACCTTCTCCCATGCCTTCTCTGAATCATCCAGCTTGTCACTGGTGAACTTTAAACGGGCCTGGGCACTTGCTGGCGTGAGAAGTGGGACCTTGCATGCCCTACATGATTGTAATCCATGACATCATAGTGTGTTAATAACGGTCAATTTTGAGGCTATGGTCCCAGCTCTCTTCAGATCATTGACCAGGTCCTCCCATGTAGTTGGGCTGATTCCTGACCTTTCTCAGAATCATTCTTATTCCATGAGGTGAAATCTTGCATGGCACCCTAGACCGAGGAAGATTGACAGTCATCTTGTGTTTCTTGAATTTTTTTATAAATGCACCAATATTTGTGGCCTTCTTAGAAAGCTACTTCTTATTGTTCTGTAGCCCATCCCAGCCTTGTGCAGGTCTACAGTTTTGTCTCTGGTGTCCTTAGACAACTTTTTGGTTTTGGGCATGGTGAAGAGGTTGGAGTGTGATTGATTGAGTGTTTATACAGGTAAAAAGTACAGAGCAAGATAATTCTCGCTGATTGGTAGATCGAATACTTATTTAATTCAATAGAATGCATTATTTAAACATCATACTATGTGATTTTCTGGATTTTTTTCAGATTCTCTCTCTCACAGTTGGTGTATCTACGATCACAATTACATATCTCTATTCTTTGTAGGTTGGAAAACTTGTATAAAGCTTATCATATACTTATTTTCCCCACTATAAGTCCTAAAAATAGGAGGGCCCAGGTATATAGGTGAGACAAAAAATATTATATTCGGCCATTTATATGCTTAGACAAAGTGAGGAATGTGAACCTTTGTTCCATATCTGGTGTTATGCTCTTGTCCAGAAATAACTGCACCAGTTTCCTGTAACTGTTGATCAGTCCTGCAATTCAGCTTGGTGAAATTCCTAATTCTATTCCTCTGTTGAGAGCGGCTTCAAATCTGATGTGGTTTGGTTGCCTCATATCAACTGCTTGCTCTAAGTCCTTTCACAACATTTCTAGTGAATTGAGGTTAGGGCTAAATGTTAGGGTTAGGGTTAAATGGCTTTCTCAACAACCCCCGAGGAGGGTAATAACTGTATCGAATTTCTATTGTTTGTGCACAACCTGTCTAGCTGTGGAAAGGGTGGAGAGCACATTCTTTAGAGATGGATTGCTCAACAACTTGAGATGTGCATCAACAACTCTTTTCTGAGGTCCTCATAAATGTCCTTTGTTTCTACACATGTGCTGTCAAGATAAGACTTTGATAACCACTGATTGAATGATTTTACTCAATACGGATTGTTATCAGCACAAAGTTCAAAAGTCAGCAACTCTGATTTTATGGGGGTGTGTTAGTTCCCATGGCATGAGTAACTTTTGCATCTGTGAAGGCACCATTAATGCTGAAAGTTACATACAGGTTTTGGAGCAACATATGCTGCCATCCAAGCAACGTCTTTCAGGCACATCCCTGTTTATTTTAGTAAAACAATGCCAAGCCACATTCTGCACGTGTTACAACAGCGTGACTTCATAGTAAAAGAGTGTGGGTACTAGACTGGCCTGCCTGTCATTGAAAATGCGTGGCACATTATAAAGCGCAAAGTACTACAACGGAGACCCTGAACTGTTGAGCAACTAAAGTTGTACATCAATGTAAAAGAATTTCACATACAAAGCCTCAACTATTAGTGTCCTCTGTTGCCAAATGCTTATTGAGTGTAGTTAAAAGGGAAGGTGATGTAACACAGTGGTAAACATGTCCCTGTCCTTACTTTTTTGGAACATGTTGCAGGCATCAAATTCGAAATAAGTGAACATTTCTAAAAAACAAATGTTTATTTAAATATCTTGTCTTTGTAGTGTATTCATTTAAATATAGGTTAAAAAGTTTTTTTTATTTATGTTTTACACATGTAAGTGTTCCAAAGTTTAATTTCTCATCACATAAAGGTAGCATGCTTAATTTATTCCAGTGAACTTCATACTTTATAGTTTTTTCAAGTAAAATGGTTGGGTTCTATAAATAAAGTAGCATCATCTGCACATTGCTGATTGTGTTTTCTTTCTGCTACATGTATATTTCCTGTATTTTATTATTTTGATGAATGGCTGCAGCAAGTGGTCCTCTAATATTGTAAATAGAAAAGGTAAAACGGGGCTTACTTGCTTAACTCTCATGTGAAGACTGAATTGCAGTAATATAAATTGGTTTGTTAGACACTATAGTTGTTCGCAACTTCAGTTGCTTTAGTTGATAATATTAAAAAATCCGTGATAATATTAATAATATTACAACCCCAATTCCAATGAAGTTGTCACTTTGTGTAAAACATAAATGAAAGCATAATACGATGATTTGTAAATCCTTTTTTTAACCCATATTCAATTGAATACACTTCAAAGACAAAATATTTAATGTTCAAACGGGTAAACTTTATTTCTTTTTGCAAATATTCACTCATTTCGAATTTGATGCCTGCAACACATTCCAAAAAAGTTGTGACAGGGGCAGTTAAGGAATGCTCAAAAACACCTGTTTGGAACATTTCACAGGTGAACAGGTTAATTCGAAAAAGGTGAGTGTCATTATTAGGTATAAAGGGAGCATCTAAACCTTCAGTCCTGTCTCCCATTGAAAATGTGTTGCGCATTATGAAGAACAAAATACAATATGAAGTTGTACATTAAGCATGGGAAAGAATTCCACCTACAAATCTTCAACAATAAGTTTTCTCAGTTCCCAAATGCTTACTGAGTGTATGTAGAGGTAGGCAGGGTCCTTTCATATCCTGTATCCTGTGAATCCTGTAGACAAGGGCTTATCTCATTGACACTGCAACAGTGGCCTTTATAGTCTATTAAGGTGCCTGCAAAGATGGTGGATGATTCTGTCATGGTAGGCAGCTGGTTTGCACCCAAGCACAGAGTGACATTTGCTTAGCCATCTGGGAACACTAGAGGAGCAACCAGGACTTATGGAATTTCCAAGAAAGAAGGAACTTCCCTTATAAGTTATTGGTTTGATCTAAATGAAACAAAAAGTGGGATTTCTTATTAAACGCTTATTATGGCAGAGCACATATGAGGAAAAGAGAACATGTGGATGTTTCTAAGATCTCGGGGCTTCTATTCATGAATGCTACCGCTACATCATTAATCAGCATGAGTGAAAGTTTGCATGTACACACGTAGAAGGAAGGACCGTATACATGGCGGAAAATGTCAAACAAAGGGTTTAGCACAAAATAGCAGCTGCAAACACAAAATAATGTCCTCAAACAGTAATAGATCTTCTCATCAGACTGAGATGAAATTGGTTATCCCCAATCTTCTGAACTCAAATAAATGCTTTCTTATTTAAACTTAATAATTTCCAGTCTTCTCTCCTAGTTTCCTAACCTTTCTTTTTCAAGCAACTTCTCAACTTGGTAATTTTCCGTTCAGTAAGCCCTTGTTATCGCTCTTTCTCTTTATGCTGTTTTCTTTGTCTTTTCCCAGCTGAAAGGGGTACTTATTATTTCTAGGCATGTTTCACCTCTTTCAACTTCTATTTTCTTTCTAAGAATCTCTGAGTTTACTCTTTTTCAAACTTTATTTTCTTTAATGGGTTTTTGGGTCACATGGCTCGGTGGGTAACACCGCTGCCTCACATCAAAAAGGTCCAGGGTTCAATCCCAGGGTGGAGCAGCCTGGGTCCCCACCCATGTGGAGTTTGCATGTTCTCTGCATAGACTTACTCCAGCTTCGTTACATTCTTGGTGGGTTAATTGATTACGCTTAATTGCCATTGACTTGAGTGTGTATATTTAACTAGTCTTGAAATAAATTTGAAATTTGAAAAAAAAAAAAAAAAACCACAGGCAGCTGTCTTCCTTGACAGATTTTGTCTGGTGCCAGATGATATTGGCATTCTCTAGATATCCCGAAAAGCCTATTTTCATGGATTTTACCAAACATATTAAAATATCAATTATAAGAACAAAGATGCCAGGGCTGGAAGTTGTGCACCAGAGCAAGTGAATTTCTGCTGTCTAATAAACTACTGTACATCAGAATGATCAGAAATTGCTGTTTTTGAGTCAGTATAAATTTTAGTGGAAAGTCCTGTGCAACTGCTGAACAGAAATATTAATTTGAATCCTAGGTGACAGAGTACCACAGGAAGTCAAATGACTTTTTAAAAATTGTAAAATCACGACTCACTTGAACAGTCAATCAAAATAGGCAGCAAGGCGTAGTTATTGTGGGAGCTTTTCTCAGTCTGAGCTAAAGGTACTATCAAAATGTAATGCCTTGCATCTCAGAATTGAAAAGAATCACATAGCACCAACAGTCACTTTCCTTGTACATCATCATTAAAATGCGCACAAAATTTGATGCACTACTAGACATCTTCTCATATATTTAATGCTTTCTTGGTAGGATTAATTAGAGTATTTGTGCCTACAAGCTGTTGAAGAAGCCATCCGTAGATAACACAGAAATATGCATATACATATCATAAGACCCTCCTTCACTACATTCTGCTGCCACATCCATTAGGATTTAGATTTGCTAGGAATTTGGTATTTAATAAGGCACCTTGATAGCTCAAATACAAGAGTTCTGTCACTGACTGTATGCAAATCTCTTACAATTTTATTTAAATTTTGAGTATTCATTTAGAATTATAAACAGCCAAATAAATGTGAATTGGAATGCATTTATTAAAGGGTAAACATAATTTTAAAATGTTTAATTTGCTCAATCTCACACTAAAAATCTGGGAGAAATATAAGCTTAGCTACAGAATATTGTTTGATATAAATCATCCTCTTTTGGCTATTTCTGCAATGCAGACAAGAGATTGGGGAAAAACACAGCAGTAGATAACAGGTCAGCAAATATTTGAAAAACAGCAGGCAATTCTCGGGGTCAAACAGACCAATAAGGTACACGGGATATCAAAAGCAGAAGAAAAGGACCGTCGGAGAATGGAAACAGATCAAAAACCATGTAAAGTGGTAACAAAAGTAATAGGTAGAGCCTGGACAAAAGGAAAGAACCAAGTGACTTAGCAAGGAAGGTGTGGTGACAGAACATATAAATAGAGGAAAGGAAGGTGAGCACCAATTGTGAGAGATTAGAAGGACGAAGAAGGTGAGCGAGGGAGAGGTTGGGCGTGGTCTGCCAATAAGTCTACAGGTGTGACAACTTCCGTAAGGAGTGACCATAGCATATCACAGCACAGTAAATTTGGCACAGGTTTTACATAAGATGCCATTCTGACCAAACCCTCCCCATTTATCCAGCGCTTTTGAATAGCACCAGGGGCACACTCACAGTAGCTAGGGTTTGTAGTTAAGTGTACCACTCAAATGCCCTGTTACAAGATTCATACAATATTGGGCCAATGACTTGTTTTCAGCAGCTAACCCTTATCATCTGAAAGTGCATTTATATTTATCAGTGTATTTAAAAGCGTATGATGTTACCAATGATGGCCAATGATGATTGTGATAACTATAGTAATCCAGCAATTGGTAGCTATTTCAAACATATAGGAAATAACCTAATTTATTCAAAGTATTAAATTTGAGGCAAAAAATCCTGGTTAATGCAGTTAAAGTAGGTTGTCTTTCACAACAGCTCTGTAGTGTACCTGATACATGATGTAAAACATACAGGTGTCATTTCATTTCAGCATTCCAAGATAGTGTTTTTGATAGAATGATGTTTCCCACTGGAGCACTGTCAAAACAGATCTGAAAAGACTGACTGTCTTCTCTGCAAAATGATGATCACCTATGACATATTCATTTTTAGTAGAACAATCATAAATATCATCACAAGTTACCAGCTTGCTTAAAAATAAACCAAGATTGGCTTAAGATGAATCATGAGGCATTGTGTAAGATTGGTTAACTATTGAAGTTGGTTTTAGTTAGGGTGACCATATTTGCGTTTAGGAAAACCAGGACACCTTGAAGGGGGGAGGGGGGGGTGGTATATCATGGGAGTAGAGCCCGGGGGGGGGCATGGGCACATATACTGTGGCATGCACTCACTTAACATAGACCCACGTAATCCTACAATAACATGATATTTACAGTTG
>JAUZSU010001019.1:2646-20376 GCA_034780255.1 Parotocinclus maculicauda
CCACGCCTAGTCATTCGGCTGTCTGCCGCACCTTAGTTAAGTTGGCTTTTTGCCGCGCCTAGTTATCCGGCTTTTTGCCGCGCCTAGTTATCCGGCTTTTTGCCGCGCCTACTTATCCGGCGTTTCGCCGCGCCTACTTATCCGGCTTTTCGCCGCGCCTTAGTAATTCGGCTTTTCACCACGCCTTAGTTATCCAGCTTTTCGCCACGCCTAGTTATCCGGCTTTTCGCCACGCCTAGTTATTCAGCTTTTTGCCACGCCTAGTTATCCGGCTCCTCGCCACGCCTTTGTCAAGTCGGCTCCTCGCTGCGCCTTAGTGAAGTCGGCTCCTTGCCCCGCCTTAGTCAAGTGGGCTCCTCGCCGCGCCTACTCATTTGGCTCTCGCATATGCCGTTCTCATCTCGCTGGATCGCTTGCCGCTCTCGGTTCCACGGCCCGCTCGCCGCTCTTGGTACCCCGGCCTGCTCACCGCTCTCGGTACCCCGACCCGCTCACTGCTCTCGGTGCTCCGGCCCGCTCGCCGTTCTCGGTACCTCGGCCCGCTCGCCGTTTCTGTTTTCTTTTGTTTCCTTTATGATTTTGTAATGCAGGCACTTTAGTTGGCTTTTTGTGAACTCTCGGCTCCCAGGCCGCTTCTCTGGAACCTCGGTTTCTTAGCCGCCTTATATGTCTCTGTTCCTTTCTTTTCAGAGCTGGCCATGCCGGGATCAGCCTTACCTGCTTCCTCGGAGCCCATGGACCTCTTTTGCATCCTAGGAGCACCTAGGACGTCCTGGATCTTCCATGTCTTCCTGCGCCTCGTGGGCGTGGCCACCATCGCTGGTCCATGCCTACACCTGGACCCGTTAGGTCTGTTACGGGTCCTTGGGGGGTGGGGCTAAGACTGGTTTAAGCGCCCGTATTTAAACGTGTTCTGGGCATTGTACGTACGCGAAGCCTTGGATTGTTGTCCTGTGTTTGCGCCCTTGGCGTACCTTCTGTTTTGGTTGTAGTATGTCTTTGTTTGTTTGATTTCCCACGTAACCGGTCTGGAAGTCCGACTGCCTCGTTTTCTTTGTGGCCATGTTTTGTGAATGGAAGTCTGACTGCCTCGGGTTGTCTGACATCCCGCTGCCTGTACTGCACCTTGCGTTTGTCTCCGCTACCTTACCGGGCTTACAAGAGCATTATAGAAGGTTGATGGTCTCAGTACATTCAAGAATCATTTAAGTATCTGCCAACTGAATAATACATCTTGAGGTTTGCAGGGTCGGAATGACTAGAATCAAATAATGACAGAGAATGGGACAGGAACATTAATTTACATGTGACTTTTTGTATGCAGAACCCAAAATACTTGATCTTAAGCAAAGTAAATGAAGAAACAATGTATTATACATCATACATTTTTATACATATTATACAGTATGCATGTTGTCAATATGGAATGTGTGTTTGCCTCACAGACCTGTTAAGATTTTGGGAATAAAAATGTAGTTGCTACATTCGGAAACTAACATTGTTGTGCACCAGGTGGCACTGCAAATATCCAAATAAACCCAAAGCTATGTTTTTTTTTTAACAAAAGTAGACAAAAGAAGTCAAAATGCAGTGATGCTTATTTGAGTTCACACAGTGGAGTATTTGACAAATAACAAACACAGTTTAGCTGCATGCCACAATTAGTTGTGTGTTCTGGTAGCTATCTTGTTCTTTTATTTGCTGCAGTACAAATTGATGTTTACCAAGTACCATGAAAAATAATTGTGCATGGCTCACATTATCATTTAAAATTGAACTCATAAACTTACCTCTAACCTCATCTCTTTCTCTTTCCTGGACCTAAATATTTATAAAGACCTAGACAGCATCACTGATGTGAAGTATTTTCTAAGGAAGTAGCACAGAACCTCCAATTAATGTATCAATGTTTCTTAATTCAGCAGTAGTAAAAGAACATATCTATGAGGCAGAGACATAGAGGATAGTGGGATGTGTGGGTGGAAAGACAGTGCCAAGTGACATGATAAAAACAGAATGCCACTGGGCCACATCTCTAGTTTACACAATCCATAATTGTAGTTGTAAAGTTTGTCAGAATGCTTGGTGTGCTTTCTCCCAACCAGGCCCTAATTCCTATAATAAGAACATTATAAGACATGTTATTCCTTCTGCATAATTCATGACCAAGTCTTAACTCCTCCAGGGGTGCTTTTAGGAAAGGTACAAATGCATAACATTTCAGTAATGCTGCATGTTAATGTGCAACACAGATAGCTCTAAATTAACATGGGGGGAAAAAAGCACAAGGCAAATATGTCACACGCATAAACAGAGATGGCAGACACAGCAGATTAGAAGTAGATGCTAAAAAAGTGGGTCATGACAGAGCCTGTATAGGTATAACTAGTAGACAAGGTAAGGTGAAAGCAGCAGATATACAGCAGGCATACAGGGTGAGTCAAAAAACACAGGTTCATTCATCATTAGCGGTTTGACTCACCCTGTACTTAATCATTTGTTTGATAAAAACTTTGGAGATCCACAAATTTGACCCAATCAGATTATACTTCCTAATTGTTAGTACATGGCAAAGTATCAGGGTACTGTAGTAACAGTTCATTGCTGTTAACATTAGTTATTATTATTCAAATAAGTATAATATAATAATATATATTCAATAATAATTTATTTAAATATTAAGATTATTTAACATACCATCCCAAATTAGGTTTATCTATTAATTAAAATGTATAAACTTGCAGTTGTTTGTGATAAACCAAGAAAAGACACGAAAAAAAAAAAAATAGCTTAACACATCTAATAAATTTCAACAAAGTTTAAAAAAAAAACGTTTCAATAAAGTTCAACATCTGAACAGAATCAGTCATAAATGCTCACATTTGTAAATGAGGTACGGTCTTAAGTTGCTGGAGTGGCTAGTGGTTAGAAATATGGCAAAGAGAGTCAAAAGAGCTAAAAAAGCTAAAAGAAGAGATTGTTGCCTTTCACAAACAAGGTAAAGCATATAAACTGATATAAATGGCAGTGAATGTTCCTAAAGATACAGCTGATAGCATATTTTGCAACTTCAAAGTGAAAGGAACACTGGGGTTGCACTACCTGGATGTGGCAATAGTTCAACTCTCTCTCTGCTGACAAAAAAGCCATTCAGGAATGGGTTAAGATGCTTCAGGAACACTGTAAGAACCTGATGTCTGGCTATGCATTATATTTGCAGCATGTCATAACAGCACACAGGTGTCATGAAGAGGCTAACTGCAGTAGCTATTAAAAGTGACCTAATAACTAATACTAACAAACCTAATTTGGAATTGGAGTTGAATAATTATTGATTGCAACTGCATATACCATTAATGTTGTGGAGTACAGCAGTACAACCCTTAGCCCTGTCACTTCACAGGTTCAGAAACCTGGGTTTAAGTCCAAGCATGGCAGTCGACTTTATGGAGATATTCTCTCTGTATTTGCGTAGAAATTTATTGGGTGCTCTGATTTTATCCCAGATTTCAAAGAAATTAGTTACTTCAGTTGCTTGCTCTAAAAACATCCCAGTGTAAGTGAGCGAGCGAGTGTATGTGCATGTGTCCTGTGATGAACGTGTGCTCTGTCTAGGGTTAATTTCCACCTTGCAGCTTGTGTTTAGGTCCACACAATACATTTATTTAAGGAGGAGCCGTTTTTGAGCAGTAACCATAACAGTCTAACATATAAAGGTTAAAGCCCCACCAAATATTCCAATTGTAGACAGAACTTCTTATGACCTTATTTAAGTGTAGTTGTGTTTCGAATATCTTGGAAATAAGTAGTGTAGAAGAAGTGTAAGCAATGTTGGTTCCGGTACCAGTTCCAGCACCACACACTTAGATGTTCTTCCAGCTCAGCATCACTCTACTGGTCTTTGTCAACAGAACCCAGTCCCACCAGAGTGCAGTAACTCCCTTCATCATATTAGGAGATGATGTGCTTTCAAGGATTTCCCACAATTTATTTTGTATTATAATTTTATTTTATTTTTATTTTATTTATTTATTAAATTATTAATGATTTTTATTTATTTAAATTATTTACCTAATTTTGCTATAATTTAATATACTTTTAAGTATTTATTTAATTAACATCTAGGCCACCCATGGAGGATGGGTCCCCTGTTGAGTCTTGGTCCTCCCAAGGTTTCTTCCTACTATATTTAGGGAGTTTATGGGATTGGCCTTTTAAGATAATATAATATTGTAAAGCTGCTTTGAGACATTGCACCATTGTAAAAATCGCTAAATAAACAAATTTGAATTTTTTTTTTACTTGAATTGTATTGTTGGGTATTGGAAAGATGCTATATAAATGCAGCATAAACACTAGATATATACATTCGATTTACATTAGACATACTGCTCCAAAAAGTAAAGTATATTTAAAAATGAATATGAAGTGATTAAAAAAGAAGGATATGATATTATTTAATTAAATTTTATTTAATTAAACAATATTATAAGAAAAGCAAATGAAAAGTTAAAGAAAGTTTTTCACTTACGCAAATGAGATGCATACTCAGTTATTGTAATTACATGTCAAACTGGATGAGAGTGCCACACTTTGACTGTTCAGTAGAGTGTACGGTCACACAAGACTGCCAAAACACACTGACAGTGATGGGGCATGGACAGCATCAGATTGTCTAGCAATTCTTGTGGGATCCTCTTCCTATTCATTTTAAAATATTCCCTAATTTGTGTTAGCAGAGCACTAATACAGGGGGGCACAATTAGTGAAAATGTTTCCATTTTGCATTTTTTTATTTACCATAATATATTTTGTAACAACACCGTATTTTCATCATTACAATGTTACCCTTGGACAAAAAAATCATTTAATACACTTCAGAACATACTAGTATTTATAATTATACATTCTGTAATGGAAAGACAGTTTGTAGCATGGACGCAACCTAGTATAAATGGCATAAGTTTGTAAGATCAAGTTTGTGATCTTTGTTATTGCTGCATCATTTCACAAAATCCTAAAAAGCATTGTTTCAAATCTCATGCTAAATTAAACAACATAATATGTTGAAATAACCCTACAAACTACCACACAGCAATTTGAATCAGTCCTGAAAAACCAAATGTTTTTATTATATAGGTTTTAAAAATGAAAAATTATTTTTTTTAAATAACAAAACATTTTTAGCAAATGAATCTATTACCATTCCAAAGGCATCATCAATCAGAGCTTAAAATATTTTCTACAATTATTTTTCACAGCAAATGCACGACACTCTATCACTGAGCATTGTTTGTACCTACAATACTTACACCTGCCGTGAAAGAAATCAAACAGTATATAACATTTATGTAGGGATGATATTGGGCAGGTGATGAACAGTTCCTGGTTTCCTCCAGACATAACATAACGACAGAGTCATAGAAAGTACTGTTTAAATATTATCACATACTTAATGGTGATTTTATATTTAAAAGGTGCTGCACTTTATACAATTAAATCAGAGATGCACTTAGAGAATAATATTAGCACAATATCAAGGTGTATCATATTTTTACAAAATAATATTGTCGTATTGCCTACCCTTAAGTGGAGCTGATAATATGGACAAAGCACATAGATACAAGGAGGTGACTGGACAGTGTACATGTATGGACCATTACTATTGCATTCAAGCTTGGTGTTCAGTGTTTCAGCAAATCATTTCAGAAAGTGGGGAAAATAAGTATGTGATACACTGCCGATTTTGCCGAAGTTTTCATACCTACAAATAATGGAGAGGAATGTAATTTTGATCCTAGGTGCACTCCAACTATGAGAGACAAAAAATCACTTTGTAAGACTTTTAAATAATTAATTTGCATTTTATTGCATAAAACAAGTATTTGATACAATAGAATAATATAACTCAATATAGGGTACAGAAACCTTTGTTTGAGGTTAGACATTTCCTGTAGTTCTTGACCAAGTTTGCAGCAGGGATTTTGGCCCATTCCTGCATACAGATACTCTCCAGATCATTCAGGTTTCAAAGCTGTCACTGGGCAACATTGCGTTACATCTCCCTCCAAAGATTTTCTATTGGGTTCAGATCTCGAGTCTGGCTAGGCCAGTCCAGGACCTTAAAATGCTTCTTATGGAATCACTTCTCAGTTGCCTTGGCTGTGTGTTTTGGGTCATTGTCATGCTGGAAGACACAGCCACAACCTATCTTCAATGCTCTTACTGAGGGAAAGAGGTTGTCGCTCAAAATCTTGCGATACATGACCCCATAAATCCTCCCTTTAATACGATGCAGTCGTCATGTCACCTTTGTAGAAAAGAAGTCCCATAGTTTGATGCTTCCACTCCCAAGCTTCACTGTTGGGATGGTTCTTCTTATTTCAAACACGCGAGTGGAGTTCATTCCAAAAAGCTCTATATTGGTCTCATCTAACCACATGACCTCCTCCCATGCCTACTCTTACTATCCCGGTCATGCAAATGCAAATAAATTATTTAAAAATCTGTAAATATATATAAACACAATATAATGTGATTTTATGGATTTTATTTGGATTCTGTCTCTGACAGTTGAAGTGTGCCTACAATATAAGTGGGAAAACTTGCAAAATTAACAGTGTATCAAATACTTATTTTCCCCACTGTATATCAAGCCACATCACAGATGCATCAGGCAACCTTGAAAGGTCCCTTCAACAATATCCCCCTCAGCTATACCAGGTATGCTCTCGAGGCTAAAGGAATCCACACCAGTAGTGACAAGAGGAACCTGGATGTCCTAGATGTCTGGCTCCTTTTTCTGCTGCTAAGTACATCCACTGCAATTATGAGAAGCATGGGTAAATGTCATAAATGGTATGCTTATCATCAGCTCCAGTCACATTTGTATAGATTTGCATTTTTAAGTCTCAACTAACTTAAAAAAGAGAGCTTCAGAGTGCTCTGGGTTCTTTTCGCCTAAAAAAAACGGTTCAGGATTTGACCAAGTGTGGGGATGTCCAAGAGCTTGTGCAGTTCAGAGAACTCTATACTTGTAACCAGTTACCTAAGAAAGTGAGAGTTTATGTAACATTTTTAAAATAAACTTAAATAAAAAATTATATTATCAGTAAAAAATTTTCTATATAAATTGTAAGCTTTCTGAACTGATATATAATTTACAATTTATATATTTTTTTGTTTCCCATTTTTTTTCATTTCCAATTTTCATTAGTTTTAATCAAGCAAGTTATAGTTAAATTAAGTTATACCAACTTAACCATAAACCAAATCATATAATTGTCATGCCTGTTGACTGTGCACTTATGTGCACCAAATTAATTGTGCACACCTACCTAGCATCAGCGGTGACTATTTATGTACTTTGCCCACACCCATGTGGCTTGAAGGTTCTTGACTTCAAGACGAAGTCCCTTTTGTTGAGGGTTGACCTGTCTTTGCTGTTTGTCATTGGGTTTATATAGCCTGATTAAATAGTTTCAATAAAATTATGGTCAGGATAGTAACATACAGTAACATAAGAGACATACATGTATGTATGTTAAAATGTATGACTTTCGTATTGACGTTTTTATAATAGAATATTTAAATTATCTGACTAAACAGCACTAAAAACTAGTCCCCACTGAATAATGATGATCCATTTAGGTCAAAAACAAGCTGGCAATTTATCTACAGTTAAAAAGTATAATAATAATTATAATAATATTAATAATAATTATAATAATAACTATTTGCAAGATTTGATTTAGCATACTCAAATTATGTTTAGGATTAATTTAGTATTTTGGACCAATTGATTGAATGCATTTATCAACACTTTCTCTAGTCGAACATGTACACACATTAGATGAAAGAAGAACCAAAACATTAAAAGTTAAAATAAACCAATAAATGATGTTCATTGATAAATAAGACTTGTTGTTATGAGCAATTAACTTGGTCTTCAAACAGAAGTAAAATTCTTGATTCATATTGTGGCAAGATAAAGGAGATATGCTAAACCTTTTCATGCTCTAGTTGGATTTTTTTTTAATCTCACTTGATAAAAATGCCTTGTAAATGAGAACATTCTTGGTCAAGACCAGCAGTAACCAACCTGCTGAACTCTGTAAAGTTTTTATTTTTCTTTTCATTTTACAGACACCTTAGTGAACATAAGTGAATACCGAGTGACATTGTAGTTTTCACAGTCGTTACACTTTGCTTTGCTTCCAGATACGCTAGTTTAATTTCAGCTATGCTATAAACGATGTAAACTATACATTAACGTTACCTTTATGCCTGAACAAACTAGGGCATAGCAGCCCTAGTTATGTTACATACAGTTATGTTACTGATAAGTAGCAGAAAAAAAATAAAATAATTTTAATTGCTATTCCAAAATGGTACAGATAAAGAGTACAAGACTTATATGTTAATATATTTCCCGCATATTTTTATGTCACTCTTTTACAATCACAAAAAAATAATAATTAGAAGAGACCCCCAAACTGTTTTCTGCACAATGCTGAAACAAAATCTGTACATTTACAATGTTATTCCCACTAATGTGTAGCCATCTTGAACATGTAGTAAGAAGTAGGTATGTAGGAGGCACATTGATGACATCAGACATGGTCTGCCTTTGTATATATTTTATTATATATTTTGTAATATCTATCTACACCTCCAGATGCAGGAAAAGGGGCTACCTGCATCATGAAGGACCCCACTCACCCAGAACACTCACTTTTTGTCCCGCTCCCCTCAGGAGCATTAAGTGTAGAACAACGAGACAGAGAAACAGCTTCATCCTCAAAGATGTAAAACTCTTGAACCCCACTTGAACACTTTACACACACTATGACAATTTAGCTACACATGGACACTTTATTATATACTGCAATCATCTACTTGATTAAGGTTGCTGCTGCTTTTCACTTTTTCATTTTACAATTTATATCTATTTTATATTTTATATTAAGATTTTATACTTATTGGGTGTAACTAGGACCGTGTGATCAAAGTTTTATTTCACCTTATGTACCACATGTAATGAGAATGACAACAAAGCCTCCTTGAATCATTGAATCCTTAAATATGAAAAATTATTTATCATATAATCTTAATATATACTCTTTGAATATTTTACTGTTGTGACAATGTTTAGTCATAAATAAAATTTCAGGTTAAGTTAAAATATAAATAACATGTTTTGATTGCTACACAGATAAATCTGTAAGTTAGAAGAAATGTTCGGGTTTACAGTATACCTACCGTGAGCTTGTTTGCTGTACGTGAGGATGGGTTGTGGTGGGGCAGGAGTGTTTTCAGTGGTTTGCCTCCATACTAATTGGTTATATATATATATATCATACCAGGGCTAGTAAGAATATTTTGTTATCTGCTGTGTTATGAGTGGAACATGTATATAGGTTTTTGCCCTTCCCAACACTGCAATATTATTATTGCATAAATAGTTTGCAAAAAAGTTTGTCTACTAGAAACTGGAAAATAAATGTTACTTAGTTATTCTAAGAAATTGTTGGTGTAATGTATTGCGACATAGTACACTAGGTAGACTCCCAGTCACTCTTACAGTACACCATGATTTCAAATAATAGTGTTTTAATTATCAGAGACCAACTAAAAATTTCAATAATAGGACAAAACCTTTATAATGCTGATCATTCCTTCAGCACACTGATCATCTAAATTAGAAAAAAAAGTTCTCACTTTCAAGGTTAATAGATTAGCTGTTCTAGGTATTAATACCTACATAATAGGTACATAAAAGCTGTTTAATTGACTCATATATTGCTCTCTACAACAGCACACATAAATGCTTGATGGGGCTTAGGTCTGGTAACTGTAGACGAAAGCTGACAGGTGGCACTACTTGATTAAAAAAGCATTTTCACTAGCAGTCTCAGACTTTTAACCCAACTGTTTGTAGATTTTACAAAATATTACAAAAAGTGATTATGATACTTTTAATTTTTTTTACCGAGAGCCAAGTAATTTGTGATCTAAAGCACAGGGCTGAACAGTGGGACCAGAATAAGAAGCACACTGATAAATCTAGATAAAAGTGGAATAGAAACATGTACTTTGGTCTTTATAGCCTTCTTAAGCCACAGAGAGGTCTGAGTATGTGTGCAATTTTGCCAGAACATACACCATATGGGATTTCTAAGCATGTACATTATGAGTGTGTGTACAGTATGTGCAAGTGTGTACAGAGCAACTGTGGCCCTGTGTGTTTGTGTGTGTTCATGAGAGAGAGGGAGACAGAGACAGAGGGAGTGAGAGAGCTGCAGCTTTTGACAGCTCAACTCATCTCTAGGGCACTTTGGATGCTTTTTGCACTGAAGTGGCAGATCTCTGTCACACTCTGCTCACACTTACACAATCCTTACTGGACACAGTCTGTCCCTGCATGCCTTTCCCATGAGTGTGTGTAAGATAATGTGCGTGCATGTGGGCGGCCACTCTGTTAGTTGTGTAACCTATCAGTTAAGAGCAGTAAGGCATAAAGGACAGGATAAGGAGAAAGAGGATAAAAGAGGAAAGCGAAGGACAGACAGAGCCAAAGATACAAAAAGACATTGACAGATACAGAGATGAGAAAGTGAGTGAGAGAGCACAAGAAAGCAATTGAGACAGATTGTTGTAGGCTGAGTGACGTGTGTGTGTGTCTCTCTTAGCGGGCACTCTTAAATCTGGAAATATACATGTTTAGCAATTCTCTAACTAAATCACTAAATCTCAGTGTCCATGACAACACCTGCCTCATTTGGACCTTATTCATTTATAAATATAATTTTACCACTGTCATTGTCTCCACACTATCCAATTAGACTAATGCCAAATAATTATTCTACAACCACAATTCCAATGAAGTTGGGATGTTGTGTAAAATATAAAAAACAGAATGCGATGATTTGCAAATCTTTTTCAGCCCATATTCAATTGAGTACACTACAAAGACAATATAATAAATGTTCAAACAGATCAACTTTATATTTTTGTTGCAAATATTGATTCATTTAGAATTTGATGCCTGCAACACATTCCAAAAAAGTTGGGACAGGAGCGGAAAAAAAAACTTGAAAAGTTGAGGAATGGTATTTGAGGTAAGCACACATGTTTGGAACATTCCACAGGTGAACATGTTAATTGGAAACAGGTGATTGTCATTGTAAGGGAGCATCCCCAAAAGCCTCAGTTGTTCATAAGAAAGGATGGGGTAAGGTTCACAACTTTGTGAACAACTACGTGAGCAAATAGTCCTACAGTTTAAGAACAACGTTTCTCATCGTGCAATTGCAAGACATTTAGGGATTTCATCATCTACAGTCCATAATATCATAAAAAAATTCAAAGAATCTGGAGAAATCTCTGAAAGTAAGCGGCAAGGCCAAAAACCAACATTAACTGCCAGTTACCTTCAATCCATCAGGTGGCACTGCATTAAAAACCAACATCATTCTATAATGAATATTGCCTCATGGGCTCAGGAACATTTCAGAAAACCATTGTCAGTGAACACAGTTCATCTATCCATCTACAAGTGCAAGTTAAAACTCCATATATATAAAAAGCCATATATCAACAACACTCAAAAACGCTGCTGGCTTCTCTGGGCCTGAGCTCATCTGAGATGGACTGACGCAAAGTGGAAAAGTGTCCTGTGGTCTGATGAGTCACATTTCAAATTATTTGCGAGATCATGAACGTCCTCCAGGCCATAGAGGAAAATGACTGTCTGGATTCTTATAAGCCAGCATCTCTGATGGTATAGGGTTTAGTGCCCATGGCATGGGTACATACAGGTTTTGGAGCAACATATGCTGCTTTCCAAGTAATCTTTGCTTCAGGGATGTCCCTGCTTATTTTAGCAAGACAATGCCTAGCCACATTCTGCATGTGTTACAACAGCATAGCTTTGTAGTAAAAGAGTGTTGTTACCAGACTGGCCTACCTGCAGTCTAGACCTGTCCCCGATTCAAAATTTGTGGCGCATTATGAAGCAACTGTTGTATATCAAACAAGAACGGAAAATAATTAAACCTACAAAGTTTCAACAATTAATGTCCTGAGTTCCAAACGTTCAATAATGAGACAGCTCTGGGGAAGAAACTGTTTCTTAATTTTTGTCCACTTGTCTGGTTCAGAGGCTTCTGAAACCTATGCCAGAGGGCAAGTAGGTAAAAAGACTATGAGCCAGGTGGGAGGAGCCTTTAGGAAACTGTGAGCTCACTGCAGACAGTGTTCCTTTTCCATGCCCTCAACTGATTGAAATGGAGTCCCTGTGACTTTTTGGGTCATTTTTACCACTCGCTGTAGTGTCTTGCGTTCTGTGGCAGTGCAGTTACCAAACCAGACAGTTATACAGCTTTACAGGATACTCTTGATCACACAGCTATCTCCACAGCCTCCAGGCTGGAGGTGTTGGTGGCCCAGGACAGGTCTTCCGATATGTCTAATCCAAGGAACTTGGAGCTGACAACACCTTCAAAAGCTGTCAGATGTAAATGGAGTAGTGTTCTTCTTTGTAGTTCTTTTGTTATATTGGTGTTTATGAGCAGGTTATTATCAGCACACCACGAGGTCAGTTGTGCCACTTCCTTTCTGTAGGGCGTCTCATAATTGTTGCTGATGAGGCCAATAACTGTGATGAACTGTGATGTTGTCAGCAAACTTGATCACGGAGTTAGATTCATGAACAGTCCTGCAGTCATGATTGAAAAGGGAGTGAAAAAATTGATTTAGCGCACAGTCCTGTGGTACACCTGTGTTGGGTGAAATGGTGGTGAAGTAGGTGTGACCTGACCTAACATGTTCAGGTCTATTGGTCAGAAGGTCATTAATCCAGTAACAGAGGGAGGTGTCAATGCCCAGGACTCCAAGTTTAGTGAATAACTTAGCAAAGATGTTAAATGCTGAGCTGAAATCAACAAACAGCATTAGCACGTAAGTGTTTTTGTTCACAAGAAGTGACAGCACAGAATGTAGCGCAAAAGGAAACTGCATCCTCTGTGCTCATATTGCTGCAGTATGCAATATGAGTCCAGTGTAGGTGGGAGGCAGTTCTTCAGTTGTGCCAGAACCAGTCGCTCAGGGCACTTCATAATGATGGGTGTGAGTGCTATAGGGCAATAGTCATTAAGGCACGTCAAGTTGGAGTGTTTCTGTATTGTTATGATGGATGTGGATTTGAAGAATGTTGACACAGAAACCTGATTTGAAGGCTATGTCTTGGGCTTTTAGCAGAAGACGCACCTCCTTGTTCATCCATGGTTTCTGATTTGGGTACGGGGTGATCTGTTTCTGTGAAGTAGCACTGTTAATGTTGGTCTTAGTGTAATCCAGCACAGAGGAGGTGTATGCGTTTATGTCCGTGTGAGAGCCAAAAGGCCAAAAGTAGCCTGGGAAGCAAACATACTCGAGTCTGTGTACTGAAATCTGTCCTTAAAAATGAAGTCAGACACTTTAATATTTTTATTGTTGTTTCCACACGTTGGATTAGTGGAGAGTACTTAAGAGGAATAAGAAATGAAGAAAGGTGGTCTGGCTTTCCCAGGTGGGGGAGGGAGGTCACAGTGGAAGCTCCAGCAATGTTAGCATAAACATGGTCCAAAGTTTAGTTTCGTTTTGTGATATAGGAGACATGCTAGTGAAATTCTGGATGCGCTGTCTTTAAGTATCTATGAAAGCAGCCTTTGGGTGAGCAGTCTGCTGTTTGCTAATAGAAGTATAAACTTTGTGCATCCACACTGGAGACCAAGCTTGAGGGCAACCACCTTTAAGTCACCACAGAGGCATCATTGATGTTGGTTATAGTTTATGCACATCTCACAGATAAAGTAGAATTTATCTGCTTTATTAATGCAAATCTGAGACATTGCTGAATAGCTTAACAGTGATATAAGTCAAACAGTCAAATTGCTAGCTGGGTGAATGTAAGCCTCATATATAATTGTGTGATGCATGCTTAATTAGGATTGCATCATCTAAAAATAAGTGAAAATAAGTGATTTAATACAGTTTTCCAAAAGCTCTGTATTTTTTTATTATAGTTACACAACTGTGAGAAACAGTATCTACAATATCCTGAAAATCACATTGTATAATTTTTAAACAATAATTTGCATTTTATTGCTTTAAATAAATATTCGATCACCTACCAACCAGCAAGAATTTGTGCTCTCACAGACGTTAGTTTTTCTGTAAGAAGCCCTCCTATTCTGCACTCATTACCTGTATTAATTGCACCTGTTCAAACTTGTTACCTGTATAAAAGACACCTGTTTACATACTCAATCAATCACACTCAATCAATCACCAGTCTCCAGACCTGACACTAATAGAAAATCCTTCTGATCTCTCTGAGCTCACACCCAATGTTGCCCAGTGACGACAGTGGGCCAACATCATGGTCAAGAACTACAGGAAATATCTCTGAAGACTGTAACTGAAAACAAAGGTTTCTGTACCAAATATTCAGTTCTGGTTTTTTTCTACTGTATAAAATAATTATTTCAATTATTTAAATATCATACAATGTCATTAAAAATAGCTGCTTTAAAACCATGCACAAATTGTAAAGATGGCTATATAAATAATTATTCTACAACCGCAATTCCAATGAAGTTAGAATGTTGTGTAAAACATAAAAAACAGAATGCAATGATTTTTCAAATCTTTTTTAGCCCATATTCAATTGAATACACTTAAAAGACATACACAAAATTAGACTTTGATTATAGAGATGTATCAAATGCTATGAGAAATACTGTATCTAAGCACCCCATGTATTATGACAATTAGAGAAATTTTGTAGTTAGCCATAAAATTACAGAGATGAAGGAACTCTGTGAGAAACTAAGAGGATCTACTAATTTCACAACATACCATGCACACAGCCACACACACTAGGCCAGATGGACTGTGCTCTTGTGAAGAATGAATCTTTAAAAAGCACAACATGCTCGAGAGCAAGCAATGCCTGTTTGTTCAAAGTTCAGTCTGTTGTCACAGTGATTATGCCAAATCAGAAAAGGAGCACCAGGGTAAGGGTATTTCAGTCAGACTTACCTGGACCTTAACACTGAGCAAATAGATGTAAGAAGCATTTCTCATAAGATAAAAACAGGGTGCAGCAGTTGCTCTACTGAATTGTCTGAAAAGTGAATTCTCCCTGATTGTCTGCATTATAATTGATATCATTACTCAGTCCTAAACGCATGGTGCTTTTACCTGCTAAATATGCAAATCTGTCCTAGTCAGGCCTTTTTAATTAACCCCCATTTGCATAGTCATGAGGTTACTGTTAAAATGATGCATAATAAAATACATATTAAGTTTGTGGGGTTAAAACACAGTAGTTCTGCTGGTAACTCTGAAAGAGATGGTCATGAGTCAGGGCTCATTTGTCTTGGACTTTTACCTGTGCTCTACAAAGGTTTGGCCTGTAACATAAAGCATCATAGCAGAGTATAACTTGCCTGCTTGGTAAAAACAGCACTATAGGCAGTAAGGAAAATAAGTATTTGATACTCTGCCAATTTTGCAAGTTTCCCATCTAAAATAAATGGAGAGATTTGTATCATAGGTACACTTCAACTGGGCGAGACAGATTAAAAAAAAGATCCTGACAATCACATTGTATGATTCATATAATTATCTAATTATAATTATTTATATAATTTAAATAATTATTTTTCATTTTATTGCATTAAATATGTATTTGATGATTTACAAATGAGCAAAAAGTCTGGCTCTTACAGGCATGTTAGTTTTTTTTTTTCTCCTGTTCTGCACTCATTAACCATATTAATTACACCTGTTTCAACTCGTTACCTGTATTGAAAAAAACCTACCCACACACACAATCACACTCCAAACTCTCCACAATGCCATTTATATTTACAGTTGCAGCATTTGGCAGACGCCCTTATCCAAAGCGACTTACAACTTATACTTACTCTTATTCTTACAAGAGTAAGTAAGAGTAAGTAAGAGTTATTCTTGCCAAGACCAACAAACTGTCTAAGGACACCAGGGAAAAAATTGTAGACCTGCATAAGGCATGTACTACAGGACAGCTTGGTGAGAGAACTATTGGCACATTTAATAAAAGATGAAAGAGACACAAGATGACTGTCAATCTTCCTTGGTCTAGGGCTATATGCAAGATCTCACCTCGTGGGGTAAGGCTAATTCTGAGAAAGGTCAGGAATAAGCCCAGAACTACATGGGAGGACCTGGGAAATGACCTGAAGTGAGCTGGGAACACAGTCTCAGAAATGACCATTAGTAACACACTACACCATTATGGATTAAAATTATGCAGGGCACGCAAGGTCCCCCCACTCATGCCAGCAAATGTCCAGATCTGTTTGAAGTTCGACAATGACCATCTGGATGATCCAGAGGAGGCATGAGAGAAGGTTATGTGGTCAGATGAGACCAAAATAGAGCTTTTCCTTATAAACTCCACTAGCCATGCTTGGAAGAAGAAAAAGGATAAGAACACCATACCAACCATGAAGCATTGGGGTGGAAACATGTGGGTGCTTTTCTGCAAAGAGGACTGGGCAACTGCAACCTATTGAAGAAAGGATGCATGGGGTTATGCATCATGAGATTTTGGCCAACAACCTCCCAAGAGCATTGAAGATGGGTCGTGGCTGGGTCTTCAAGCATGACAATGACCCGAAACACACAGCCAGGGAAACTAAGGAGGGGGTTTGTTAGAAAGATTTCAAGGTACTGAAGTGGTCTATCCAGTCTCCAGACCTAAACTCAATATTGACCAGTGACAGCCTCAAAATCTGAAAGATTTGGAAAATATCTGTCTGAAGTAGCGGGTCAAAATCAATGCTGCAGTGAGTGCAAACTTAGTCAAGAAAACGTCTGACCTCTGTAATTGCAAACAAATATTTCAGTACCATATATTAAGTTCTGCTTTTCAATTATATCAAATACTTATTTTATCCAATAAAATGCAAATTAATTATATAAAAAAAATACAATGTGATTTTCTTTTTTTTTTTTTTAGAATCTGCCTCTCACAGTTGACGTGTACCTGCAATAAGAATTACAGACCTCTCCATTCTTTGTAGGTGGGAAAACATGCAAAGTCGGCAGTGTATCAAATACTTATTTTCCTCACTGTATGTAACCTTACAAAAATTCACAGGTTTGTGTGACTTTGATCAATTAAAATGCAATTGTTCCTACTTAAAGTATTTTTTCTTGGCCACTAATTGCTTTAAAAACATCAGGGCTTGAACTATTGTTCGCCTGGTGAAATAATACTTCATGCATGAAGAATGGAATAAGTATTGATCAAAGCTTGTATATTGTCATGACACTGACAGAAACTGGGGGTGAATACATAAAACCAACTCAAAGAAAACTTTATTAAACAAACCAAACCGATGAAAGTAAACAATCCAAGGTCTCAGAGTAAATAAGCAGAGAAACAAAACTCACTCAGTGAAGACGTTCGGGGAACGAAGCTGGGTGAAATCAAAAGAAATATGTAAGAAGACAATAATGAACAAAGCAATATAGGGAATTGTCTGAAGCTGTTTACAATTCTGTAACCTATAAGCTAGTAGTGGTATATTACCTAAATTTGGGGGGATGGGGATGGGGTTTAATATACAGTGCATCCGGAAAGTATTCACAGCGCTTCACTTTTTTCACATTTTGTTACGTTACAGCCTTATTCCA
>JAUZSU010001019.1:20476-64569 GCA_034780255.1 Parotocinclus maculicauda
CATCTCCACATCATTGCATTCAGTTTTTATTCACAATTTGTTTAGTGTCCCAACTTTTTTGGAATCCGCTTTGTACTGAGAAAAGACCCTGCATTGAAGAATGAGCTAAAAAGTCCCAATATGTCTCTCACTTCCTGTGTGTCATTTACCTATCTAAAACCTGCTGATTCAGATTCAGCTAAGATATTTTCAAATATTTCATTGTGGTGTGCTGTAACTGGAGATGGCCAAGCTCTTCACTATGTTACAATTAGAAATTTTGCTCTAAATTAGCATTTCCACTTGTCTTCCCATCTTCATAAAGACAATTAAACTTTATAAAAGTAACAACGTTAAGACATAACATCCTTACAAATTTGCAAACATTGGAAATTTATTCACAAATAAATTTTGTTTCACTGTGTACTGTACAAACTGTAAAAGGTTAAAATGACAATAAAATTGACTTGGCAACTTGAGGTGTGCCTGAGTAGATTAACAGAAAGCCAGCAGTTATATGAACTAATCGGATGAGCTATTAACCATATAGCTTCTCCAGGGATCTACAGTCAAATTAAGTAGAAAAGCATTTTATGTTTAAACGTCTTGCCTCCATACTGCTTATTATTTACTTTATTTTGCACCTGTTGTGTTACAATGCAAGTGTGTTACTATTAAGATGTCAACAGAATCAAGCAGTTCTGCAGCTTGGCAGAAGTGGGATTTGAACCCTGGACCATCAGGTCCATCAGGCCCAGAGTCACATCACCCATCTTTGCCAAAAGGTACCACTTAAGTCCAACCTGATCTTGTTGATTAAAATAAACTCCAAATGAATTTGATGTAAGGTTGTTTGAAAAAGTTGAGAAGCTTTGTTGAAAATAAACTTGCATTTATCACCACATCATACACTTAAGTACTGTGGACAGCCCCAATGACCCCAGAGTCTTCAGCTCCATAAAAGAGAGGGTACTCAAATTCCAATCAAAGCAAAGCTGCTTCCATTAGCAAACTGCAGTGGCATAAAGTCATGGTGCTTTTGACATAGTGTAAGCCACAAAGATGGTACTAATATTTCCTAATGACAAGTTACCCAAACAGAAGGTAGGTCAGAGAGGATTGAGGTAAGGCACATCCAGAAGGAGCAGCAGTGGCTTTTGAATGCTGCCTAATAGAGAAATCAATGCATCAGGCTGAGATACAGAATCGGTGGGCAGTGGGGACAGTGGGGACAGTGGGGAGGAGGTGGCAGCTACCCAGCTGAATGGCCTCATAAAATAATAATCAGCTAATCATCACCAGAATGAGGGGCTTTCTTACGGAGCATGATGATGGCTGGTAGACGTCTATGAGGGGGTGTTGAAGCATAGCCACTATTCGCACTCCACTGCCCTCTCCACTAGAACACACACTGGCACATGGGCAAGAACCTCTCTGGGTTAAAGGAAACTCCTCAAGAAAGCTTTTTCAGCCAGCGGGGAGGAACGACAGCCTGGAACGTGGAGGGACAAGGTAAAATATTGATGAAGTTTAACGTTTTTGCAGCAGGGTAATTGTTTCTTTTTCCCCTCACCCTGCCATCATGGATGCCATCACCAAAACAAGGTCTCCCTGTCGCACTAGCTGAACAGTATAAAGTCCTCACTAATGGCCAAGAAGAGACATGTCAGTGGCAGCTGAGACCAACCAGCACTTTAGGCTTAAAACATGTTTTTTTCAGCGTCTATACTGAAAAGCATAGTGGGGGGGAAGCCACTAAAGTGTTGGTTATAAAATGTTTTACGAGCTCTTTAATCTAAGAGAAGCTACGAGAGTTTTACAAGAGAATTAAGCTTCAACAGATAACGTCACTGGTCATAAACCATTAAATAAAATTATGTTCTGTGTGATCAAGATAGATTATTAGCCATGTTTTATTATCTATATACAAAAAAATAATACTATAGGTTTTTACATATGAAACTTAAGATATTTACCAACACAACAGTTATAAAGAATGTAATTCTCACAATAAATTGTGTCAGTTTTGTAATTTTTATATGGTGGGCCAGAACGGCACATCACATTTAAGAAACAAACTGCATTTGCATGTCTGAGCACAGACACATTAAGAAAAAATACAACAAAATAATGCAAAATGCAGCACCATTTCCAAAAATTGTACATTTGGTGAAAACACAACAGCATTATGAGCAAACAAAAGTCACAAACAAATACATTTAAGCTGGTCACACCTTTACTGCATTTAGAAGTGCTCTGGGCCACTAAAGGCCATTGTTCTCCATCTGACAAATATGCAATAAGTGAATGATTTGGAATACTGGTGTTTCTCAAGCTCAGACTAGTGTATTTGGTATTTGGCAAGCTCGACTTGAGAGTACAAACTCCCGAGAATGCTTTATGGTAATTCTCCAACTGGAACAGCAACGTACTTGAAACAGTGCCATATTAACAACTCTCTCTAGAGTTGTCTGTTTGTCTAATCATTTAGCTTATTTGTTAACCTGTATACCCATGTCTACTTGACAGTTTACTTTGTACACCTAGATAGAAACCTAACACAATAAAGACTGCCAATGGTGCAAGTGCTCAGAGCTTTTTGATTTACTTACCATTGAATTAACCTATTTAAATGGTAAGTAATTTAATTCTACATTAAACAATTTGTATAACAAATGAATCAATATGCATCATGGACTTACTCTTAAGTTACTAGGCACTGGACCAGAAGGTCCAGGGTTCAAATCCCACGTGTGCTAAGCTGCCACTGTTGGGTCCTTGAGCAAAAGAACTCCCAACTGCTTGCTTTGTAAGTCTTTGTCAGTTGTAAGTCGCTATATATAAGGGCATTTGGTAAATGCTGTAAATGCAAACACCAAGCAAAGAAATTAAATTCTGGACTTCAAGAATTTATATTTAGAATGAATGTTTAATAAAAATGTAAGAAATGAAATTTCAAATACAAGCACATACAAGACATAGCCTATAATGCATAATAAATAAGATATGGTAAGTTACATCTCTTAAAATGACTTTTACATTTTTTTGTAGGCTGTCTTGATAAGCTGCTGTCTTGATAAACTGACCGCAGAGTTAAAAAAAAAATACATGTAACTTTAACACATAACACAACAACAGCAATAATTAACATTTTTTAAAATTGTACATCCAGAGCTGTAGAAGTTGTTGGGGGGAGGGGGTAGATATGCCTAGGCTACTTTTCCTGCCCTGCTGCCACTGCGACTCTGAAGTAGGTAAGCATAACAGATAAGATTAAATGAGATGACATCCAGACATCTAAGTACAGACAATAACACACATTTAGGAAAAGTTAAGTAAGTAATAAAGAGTTTCTCAGGAACAACCCCTAGTGGCCTAGAGCACAATACGCAGTGCCAGGCATTCTGCTGAGTGTGGTTCTGCCTACAGACCAGTTAGTATTCTCACTATGATAACCTTGATGAAAGTAGGTTCAGCCTGATGAGTCCCATGGCCTTTTCCATCATGTGAATGGTTGAATACATATGGACTGTTCATCCGGGGAAGTGAGTAGACTGTTTAGTTGATAGACGCTTGCTTTGGTTTGTGAAGGAAAGTTTGGGTCAGGGTATTCATGCACCTGTTAATTTGATTTGTAGCATCTCACTAATTTGTACTTTTCCTGATTTTTATATGTGTAGTTTTGTTGTCTCACTATGGCTGCTTCATTTTATAAATTGGTTTATTATTCGTCTTTATCATATATTAATTCAAATCACAAATTTAGTTCAATCATAAACCGCGATTCAAAACAGGACCTTCCACTCAACCCCATCTCTCATCACACTCAAGCAAAAGTTCGGCTGTTGCAGGAGGCAGGAGTGCTTAGGGCAAGCTGTGCAGTTCTGGCAGAGCAAAAGAGAGCAGCGAAGGAGTGATGGGTGGAGAGAGACAGAGGACAATTCCTGCTACACTCAGCTACAGGAAGGCAGCAATCAATAATTCATATTATCTGTCACCACACGCTTCAGTGGACCACTCAACAAACAGTGGAGACAAATTAAAGTAAAAACACACGCAAGAGCCAGGCAGCCCGCCCTGCTTACTGCCCAAAGCCTTAACGCAGAATGACAATACACAGCCTGCAGACACCCGGGATAGCACATTTACAAAAGGGAAGGCTGATGAGGAGAGGACATTTCCACTGAAGGTAGACTTATTACTGGTGAAACCATTACTCTATTCACACTTGGGATTTTCATGCATCTTGTATCTGGATTGCACCCAGAATGCATTTATGTTTAATTGTCAAATGCATCTCCAGTCAGCCAGATTGGTAATTGATTGCTAAATTTAAATGACATCATAACACGAGACCATGATCAACCACGTTGTTTGTCAGTTTTAACAAACTTTGCAAATGTAAACAATCTATCTATTTCCTTAAAGAGAAAGTGCCAACTTCAGGATGATGTTTAATGTTTAGAAGAAGACACCTGTTAAAAACATTGAATACCATGGTGAGGCTGATTGCAGCAGTAACAGGTAACACTAGTGTAAACATGTCAAGCTGGGTGAAGTGGAGACTGACGGAAGTCAATTTTCTTATGATTTAATTTTTGACAGTGGTACCTGTCCAAATTGCTGATAAAAAAGTCCTCCCATTAAGGTGGGCTTTAGCAGAAAGATGAACACTGCTTTTACACTTTTTTTGTATGTAATGAATGCATCTCAAATGAGGCCATTCAGCAGTTAAGAGGTCAATCAAGAATATGATTCTGGTTTTGGTAAGTGAACGGGTAGAGATTTACAGTAATTATACATATCTGTATACTAGCTTTGTGTTTAAATATACATATTGGTAATTAAAAAGTATGACTCCTTAGGTAAACATGAAGCAGTGCCTTTTTACATTAATATGGGTGGAATATGGGGAAAAACCCCTCTTTGGAATAAACCCTGTATTAGTAAAATATTATTAAAACTAAATCATAACAGAAACACATTCATAATTAACAGTTGTCAAGATGTTATTTTATTGAAATGCACCCAATTTTTCAATACACCTTTTGTATGGATTGTGGCCAAAAATCTTCCATAAGAACAAAAGACTTAATTCCAAAATGCCTCTACCTGATCAAAGTGTTGTGTTGAAGGTGAGGTTTTTTCTGACGATTCTTGCATGCAGATCATGCATATTAAAACCATAATCCTCTCAATACCAAATGAGCATTACCAACACCATGGGCATTGTTAGACCTGTTTTAAGAGAGATATAGCCTCCCCCCAAAAAATGATATATATCACCCCCAAATAAATATTACGTATTAACAAAATCAATAGGTTCTTATTCATTCTCTATTAGTCTCCATATTTACTATGTAATTTGATGCACTAGGACCTGGGGAAGGTGCTGCTGCCTCATAACATTCCTGAAACTTGTGTTATTCCTGAAACATATTGTTCTGCACTCCTTTATCACGCAGCAAGCGGATTATAAAAAGTTATACAATAATATAAACTATTGTGATAAAATCCTTTTTGACCTCTTGTCAGTGGTTTACAGTATTTAAGTCATTTAAGGTTTGTACCTAATATATACTTAAATATCTATTCAAAGAAATTTGCTGCTATTAGGAAAAAATGATTTAATGCTCATTTCATTATGTGGACCATATGGGTCATATTTGTAATTGTCCTAGATGCTCTCCTCTGAGATCCCCCTAGTCAAAGCTTAAGCCCTGTCCACAGAAAAACAGAAATGGTATAGTTTCGAAAACGATTTCCATAAAAACGGCAACCTATTACAAAAAATGTGGATCCACACAGGTGCCACCACTAAAACTGCTGTAGTATGTATACAGTGCTCATTGGTGACGCTGTGACACTGCCACAGAAACACACCAAAAACTGTGCATGTTGTTTATGTAGTTCTCCATATCCATTTGTTGTTCATGGTGGTAGAAGACGAGCACTAGGTTTTGTTGAAGAAGCCATAATAAAGCCATTATTAGCTGTAAGGAAGCACTGTATGGCGCCATGTGTGTTGTTGTTCACAGATGCACATGCGGGTTACAGAGAGAGGTGGCGCTACAATGTCATTGTTGAAGAAAAAAAAAAGCAAATGGTCCGTAAACATGACAATTCGGAACTGGCGTTTTGAAATCTCTCCACACTGAACATGTTTTAAAAATGATCTTGAAAACGCTATATTCGTCTCAACACCCATACGATAAAATACTTTTATCTAACCTTTTGTCTAACCTTGTCTTTGTGTGGACAGGGCCTTAGCCCTAATATTTATAAATCTCTAGTGACATCCCTGACCACAGCCAACCTTAGTACTGTTACTGACAACTTTCATCCATTTATGACCACAGTGTAGCATGTTTCAGCTGCCTCTTACTTCTGAAACACAAGTTGTTTTTCAGAATTTTTTCACTTACTTTCCATGCTTACTTAGCTTAATTCTTAAGTCTTGAGTGGCAGAAAGGGGACACCGTGGGGCAGTTCATAGAGATGCCAGTTCACTTAACACATCTCAGGAATAAGAAAAGAAACCCGTGAAAACATGAGGAAAATAAAAAAACTCCAAACAGGCAGCTTTCAGGCCCGGAAATTGAACTCTGGTCTCAAGTGTCTTGTCATTTTGAAATATCCCCTAGTTACATTTCAATAGTACTACTCATTGCATGTTGTCATATGAGCACCAGCCCGGATGTAACTTCTCAGCTTCTTCATGGGCCAATTCTGACCTTCATGTGCCATCGGTTTCCTCATGCTAAATTGTATTTGAGATTCTGATGGTGATTTTACCTGTTATGCAGATGTGAGTTGGTGTGTGAGGAATGAATATCTCTAATTTCACACCCTGCTGAGTGCCTGTCGCATTCCTGGCTGATGGAAACCAACACAACGCTCTCCAAATCAGCACACAGCTTATGGTGCTTAACAAAATTTTGTGATGGGGATATACATAGTTCTAACCCACCTGCTGCTTCTAACCTTCAGCACATCAGGGTTCATGTGGCCAGTGCTGATGTTTCGTTCACAGATACCCAAGGTAGACACATAGACTGTCTTGTCCTTGTAGTTATGTCTAATACAAAGCTGTTTTACATAATAATACATCTTATTTTGTCTTTCCAAATACATTGTTAGACTTACTGCCGCAAATTTGCAGAGGTTTGATAAGTCAGTCCTGCTTCTATTTCTCGATTTACTGATTAACATTTAATTATAAGTTTCCAACCCATTCAGAGTAGCCTAATAATTGAAAAACTTTGTTTGTTTGGCTTTTTTAACGTCGCTATCAGCATCAGTGGCCATCTCAGCAACACACACAAGGTTAAATCTACACACAAGTTCATCTCAATTCTAGTCATATATATATACACACAGAAGTAAATGTAAATTTTAGATTAATCAATTAACCTAGCGCACATGTCTTTGGACTGTGGGAGTTAACTGGAGTAAACCCACGCAAACATGGGGAACACATGCAGACTCCACACAGAAAGAACCCAGGCTGCTCTATCCTGGGTTTGATCCCGGGACCTTCTTGCTGTAAGGTAGCAGTGCTACCCACCTAGCCACCATTGTAAAAGAAGCTATGCATCAAGGCAGGACCATAAAAAGTGCACTAAGCATTATGATGTTTAATTCTGTGCTCACTTACCCATTTACCGGTAAAAAAGCTGGTGGCTCAACATGACATGTTAAAAGCCATCTGTAAAATGAACATAATATTTTGTCTCATTTAAAACCACATATTCACAAACTTTACAGAGACGCACAAGCTTTAGTTAGTGTCTATTAGCTCTGTGTTGGAAGCTTTAAATGAGACATTGCATGCAGAGCAAGTGAGTGAAAAAAATGTGGAGAAGCTACTCTGGTTCAGAGGTTAAAATCAGCTGCACTGTCAGTCAGAAGAAGTTTGAGTTGAATGAAGAAATAGGATAACACTTCTGTAAGATATTTAATTATTTGCTTTGCTAAAATATTGAATTCCAGCTAGATTAATGTATAATATAGAGATTTGACTTCCACATTTCAACAAAATTGAAAGGGAATCCAGATTTCTTGTGTAGCCTTAAAGCAATCTTCTGTGATGGAATGATAGATAGATATACATAGGCAGACAGAGAGATAGAATAAGAAATATTCGGACAGTATCGACAACAGTGCTTAATATTAGTTGAGTACAGGCTTGGTGCCCAGTGTTTCTAGCATTTTTAATTGAAAATACTCCTGCTGAACTTGCATCACTGCTCACAGAGGCACTAGTTCACCTTAATTGCTAACTTTTTTGTTCACTTGAGATATAATAATGCCTGTAACCTCAAAGCTGTCAGGTAAAATCTTTTTTAGCTGTACTTCAAAAGAAAATGTGTTTGATAACATTGGGTTTATGCGAGATCAGACAATGACTTTATTAAAAAAATAATAATGCTAGTAGGATTTTTACAATTGGTGCACAACTTATATTTGATAAGCAGACTTATTCCGTTGAGGTTTAATATGTGTTCGAAAGAAGGTACCAAAATAACACATTATATGCCTAGTCCAGAAAAGCAAAACCAATCAGTGACAAGTGAAATGTGCAAGTTAGTTTGCCCCTTTTACTATAAATGGGGAGAACCAGTGGAACAGTCAACTCAATTCCAGAAAGCCCCGGGGTTTGTCCCTGGCACACACATTTACATTTACATTTGAGGCATTTAGGCTTATTCGAAAGTAACTTAAAACTGATACAGTCTTACAATTTAAGAAATCGTGGGTGAATGGCGTTGGTTAAGGACCCAACTGTGGCAGCTTTGGCAGAGTTCGGATTTGAACCCTGGACCATCAGGTTCAGAGTCGAGTACCTTAATCGCTAGGCTACTGCAGTCCCCATAAACTCTGCCTGGTGATCCTCACGTCTGTGTGGGTTTTCTTCAGGTGTACAATGATAGGAAAGATGGAGTTTTATATTTTTCAAATGTTTTTATGAAATTGCATTATAGTATTAATACAACAAGATCAAGAGACAATCCCTCATTTATCATCACTACTTCCTGTTTGCAACTTCTACAGAGCATATGACTGTGGTGTGTTATGGATGTCACCTGTTATGTCTATAATTAACCTGTTTTATCTGTGCTATAGATATTGTTTATGACCTGACCATTACGAGTGACCTTTGTTTCTGGGTGTTTTGCAATATTTCTCATCCGCACACTCCCATATGTTCCTATTTTCTACTCTTTATATTCTTACAAGGATCTGCTTGTTTTGTAGGTCACTTATCAAATTAATAAATAGTAAAAACTATATCATGCTGTATCACTCTGCACTATAACAGATCCTACTGTAGCTTGACATATATAGATGCTGATGGTATAATAATCTGAGCTTTTAAAAGCTGAAGAGTTTTTCGGAGCAGTTGTAAGGCTTGAGGATGGTGGCAAAATCCCACTGGCTGACAGATACCTCTTGGCCACATTAGCCCCTGACCGACACCTCTGAGACTCATCAATATTTGAAATGGTACTTAACGGAACAAAACAGAGTGAAGCCCACAACCAAGGCACCTGGGAGGACGTGGAAGGGCTTTTGGAAGGAGATTTGGAGGTCAATTGAGTTGTAGAGGCCACCAACTTTACTGTTGTCTGCCCCACACCACTTATTTGACATTGGTTTACTTCAAACTTAAAGTACTGCATGCACATTCAGAACAACAAACAGCTAAATGTGATTAGACTGTTATCAGCACAAAATAAAATTTCTTCTATTTTTTTTTTTAGCTCTTCTTGTACTATGTAAGTTTTCATCCACAGCTTGCAGGTACAAATAATCAACCAAACATCAGTCACACCACTTTTACATAACCCATGCAATGAGAGCAATGGGAAAGTACATAAGATTTGAGATTTGGATATAATTTGGTCTGTTTTATACAATCCAATAAGCATACAGCCAAATAAAACAGATAAGAGCTAAGCCACTCAGTGCACGCAGTGAGGTCAATCTAAAGCTCCTTTATGTATATTTGTGATGGATATATGTAGCATATTTATAGATAAGAAACCCAATTTCAAATATGAGTGGATAACCTAGTTTAAAAATGTAATTAAAATGAAGAAATCTTGCACATTCAGAATTGAGAGTCAGTGAGTACTACTGTCATAATCAGCATAGGCTCAGTTAACAAAAATCAATACAGGCATACAGGCCTACTGCAGGTGAGGCTTCTCTTCCTCTACAAAAAGACATCTATACATCAATAATTGAGCTGCCAGTGTTCTGCTGGGTCAAAGGTTAGACTCCAGCACCCAGTGGCCCATCTATGCTCCTGTTAAGGAGGTCCTAAAGAAACTTGAACATATGTGGAAAAAAAGAGTCATGACCCGGACTAAATATCAGCTATATTTACCAAATTATGTTCCAGGTCAGGAACTTACTCCTTTTTTGGTGTCCCTCTTAGTTTGTCAAGATTCATGATGCAAAAGCAATTCAATTATCCCAAACTTTGCTGTGCAGTTTAGGCCCATGTTCTCAAGCTTAGCTACAACAATCCACCTAGACATCATACATGCCTGTGGATGTGTTTGAAGATATGTTTTCTATTTCGACAATATATTTTCAAGTTTTAATCACTTGAAGGATTGAAATATTCCCATGGGTGCACTCAGAGATCCAATACCTTGTGACTTTGTAAGGCTGATCAAATCTTTTTGTCTTATACAGCATGTGTCAGGATTTGATTATTACGCATCTTCCAGATATAAATTAATTTAAAATTGAATATGTTGCAATATTGGATCACTTTTACTTGCTTTTTAGTATATCAACATGTACAAAAACTATAAGTGGTAAGTAAACATTAACAAACTCTTATCATAAACATCTCTTATCCAAAATGCTAAGTGTAATAAGTTCACAATATGTTTTGTGACAATATAGCTGATTTATGGAAAAAAACATTAACATAGCGAGACTGATCACGCTGCTAAAATTAGCTTTCCTAATAACCACATGAACTGCTTTAAATTGACTGACCCGGAAACACTTTTAGATTCATCACTAAAGCTTTCAAGCCATGCTCTTGATCCCTTAATTTACTCACTGTTTCAAAGATTCTAAATTCATTATCTGCAGAAGCTTTGCACGTTGTCAGTCAGTCACGTCAGGGAATCCCTAAGACAGCCATTATCGGGTACTTAATAACTGTTATTGAATGACTCCTCTATGCTTTTTCCGTTTCTGAGCAAAATAATTGGAATTAAAGTAGTGTCAGTACTGTCAAATGGTTATCTCAATGATTAAGAGGTAGTTTTCGTCTTTGGTCCTGAGCACACGCTGAAAATTATTATCAGCTACAAGTACAAAAGTCAGGGTCTTTCATGGTTGGGGGTTGGGTCAATGTCCATGACAAATGTGTTTTTCAGAAATGTGATGACACTTTAATTTTAATTTTTTCTTTACCAGGAAATATTTACCAGGAACGTACATGCAGTTTCTGCAAGATGACACAAAACAAGTCAAATCAAAAGTTATATGAATGTGAAATACAGAAGTAAAAATGTGAAAATCCCTTTTAGTCTTTCTGTCAGGAAATTGTTTTCAAACAAAACAAAGACTCCCTGGCCATCTTTGTTTATCTAAGAATCAGCTTTTATGGATGCAGCTTTTGTACCAAATCATGATTATAATCACCGGTTGACATCATCTGTTTGAAATCACATCATTATTATTTTTTTTTTATTAAGCCAGCTCTAAATTGTCCTAACTCGTGTGGAAGTTCAAAGCCTCAAATGCATGTTTATTAACAAATGAAATTCAGTTTACCAGACAAAAAAAAGAAATAGCTTGGGTTTATACTGGTGTGTAATTAAAAAAATGTCAAGTCAAAGGAAATAAAATGTTTTTTTATTTGAAGTTTCTATACCATTCCAACTTTTTCTAATTAGTTTTTTAATATAATTAATTAATTTTACAAGTTGCATTTGATTTATTTGATATCTGTTACAAATGTGTTTCGAATACAAGAGTTTTCCCCTTTTAGGGAAAGAGCAGGTTCCTCAGTGAGGGTTTTGTCCCCAGCTGTTTACTTGAACTAATTATTCTCACAACGAGACAGGTTTTTCTCCAACATAAAAAGTTTTTTTTCACCAAGCTGAAGTCATGCAAATTAAGATGTTCCACTAGAGGACCCTCTTACAGGAAGTTTTCCTCTGATACACTAAAAAAAATCAATCAGCTCTGGAAATGAAAAACTTGGCACAACATAAGACATGGAATTAAATGCCCTAAAGTAAAAAAAATGGGTTATATTGATTACCATGTGTCTTAGCCACTAAATTAGAACTGTAAGGCTCAGTTAATTAGTGTAACTTAAAAAGTCAACATTTCAAGTTGAACACAAAAACCCATTTTGCTGAACAAATAACTTGGCATGCTGAATCTATAATACATGCATGCAAAATCCAATTCAGGATACCAGGCCACTGGACATATTTCTTCTTTAATAATTTTATATACATGTACACAGCAGGTGAAAGTGGCCCAAATCCAATCTTTTATGTTATATGTTACACATGTGTGCGGCTGTGTGTATGGCAAAAAACACACTGAATCTGACATTTACAATGCCAATTTGGACCACTTTCATATGTGGAACTTAAATCAGATACACATATCATACACAGCAATGCAACTCGGTCTAAACAGGTAAAATAGGATCCTCCACGTAAGATGAAAGGAAGACAGGCATCCAGACTCTTCACCTCACCCAAGTGGTGGAATGAACTTTCACTGAATGTCCGAATGGCTGATTCTCTTGCTGTCTTCAAGCAGGGACTAAAAACTCACCTCTTCACTCAAAACTTAAGTGAAGACTGAAAGTGCAAAAAAAAAACTTTGCTTGTGTGTTGATTTAACCCACATCATATTCTAGTTATATAGTGTTCTTAGGCTTTTGCTAAGTTGTACTAACATGAGGTTTGGTGTACTAGGAAGAATACAAAGCACTTTTGTAAGTCACTCTGGATAAGGGCATCTGCTAAATGCTGTAAATGTAAATGAAATGCAACTTTTACGTCATTCCAATTCGTCATTTACCACAAATGCACACAGAGGACAAGGGTAAAGGTCACCATTGAGGGAGGTGGGAGAGTAAAGTAATGGAACTCATAAACATTTGGGGTGAAATGAAATATAGCAAACAAAATAAATTACCATGGCCAAATAATGTGACCTTTTTAAAACAACCATTAAAAACGGTGCCTGCTACTGTTGACACCATATCAAGCATTTCAAAATAGAACTGATTAGTAACATTATTATCCAACGATAAGCAACTGTACATAATCTAAAATAAACCACTAGCTTTGTTCTACATCCAGGTCTAATACTGCTAACATAAAAGAACGTTGGTTTTAACATATCTCATCTTAATGTTAGCGTCACAACACACATGCAGCACCCCTGTTGAGTATGGGGCAACAGAAAAGCCACAGACTGCTTACTCTTTTTGTGGAAAGCCCTGTCCACAAACAAAAGCATCTTCAAAAAGCATGCTAGAGTCATAACTGGATTTTTGAACAATAGAAGAGGTTTTCTGGTCCAGTGAGTCCCATTTTCCTTTCCATCATGTGGACGGTTGGTTACATGTGCACCGTTTACTTGTAGAAATGATAATACCATGATGCACTGTGAGAGGGAGTGTGATGCTCTGGGGAATGTTCTGCAGAGAAACTATGGGTCCAGACAGTTATTTGCCCAATATTTGCTTAAGTAATTTACATATTCCATATTCTGCCTCTGGTAAAGCTAGTGAGAAGACACAATGTTAAGAGAAATCTGATGAGTGTTTGGAAAACATTATTCAGTTTGTATGCATAATGCCTCACCAGTTTTTTTTATAGATTAACATTTTATGTAAAGTGGAGATTGTACTGATGTGCAGAAATCTGAAATCATACTTATGACCATGTCTAATTAGCAAAGACATACCACACTATCGATATGATAATCATTATAATGTTAGAACTTTGACTCAAAATCCCGATTTGAGTACAGTATGATAATTAATAGACCAGGGATAGAATTGCTCTTCTTTGAACTTGAATGTAACTTTGAATGTAAGCAAAAAAACGCGAGTCTATTCCAAAGCATCCTTTTGGAACTTGTTTTGAGGGGACTTTTCCTAGAGACCCATTTCCTTCCTCCACTCTCACCAATATATATATTTATATATATATTCAAGCTTCTCTCAGCCCAGACTGGTCCCGAGCTCTGGGTCCATTAAAGGGACGGCTGATGCATGTAGCGTTAAAGGGGAAGGCAGGCCAGTTGCAGGACCCATGGCTGGGCCAGGGTTGCTTCATAAAATATTGAATGCCCGTGTCCCTTCGAGGAGCTGCCTCACTCATTCCTGGTGGAGGGAGGGTGATTAATATTTTAAACTGCAATCTCCTGCTTGACAAACTCTCCCCCATGATTGGATAAGAGCGCCTCGCTTTCTCTCGCACTGCTTGCCTACTCCACCACCACCCACTCCCATTTCTTTTTTGCCTTTTTAACCAAATTTCATTTATGGGAAAATTAATTACGCTCGGTGATTCTGGCTACCCAGATCCTTCAACTTCGATGCACACAAAGCCTCTGTGGGGCCCTGGTGGTCCCACTGAATGAAGTAGCATCCATTTTTTATGAAGAGCAGGTTATCCTATTTAGTTAGATTAAAACAGCTGGTGATAGAACGGTACCAAAGAAACAAGCAAGGCAGAAAATTCAGCCTCCAGGGTTACACTTTGTCCTTCCCCTTTTACTTTCCCCTTGTCTCTGTCACCCACATTTTAAGCAATTCACCCTTTTACCCTACTGTCAAAATTCACGTTTCTTTACCCCACTCTCAGAGCATTATTTCTATGGTGTTAAATAGGCTAACGTTCAACTCTCCTTTTGTTCCCTTACTTAATATTTCATTAAAGTCTAATGACATTTATATACATGAAACAGAGGGAATGATTTAATTACACTTCCCCTCATTCATTAATAATTTGCACAAGCATGACGAGACAAGTGTAGCATTTACTTGTTATTAAACAGTACTAAAAAGTACCCTCTACTAGCCTGTATATATAAGACAACAGATACATTCTGCTTTCCTGGTTTGGGCCACAGCGACAACAGATATCCAGCTAATAAAACAGTCAATGTAAAAACAGTATCAATTAATCTGAACAATATTAAACAAGGCAATTAATTGCATAGGTAAACAAACTGAATTGAACACTGTTTGGGCAAAATAACTAAGGTTATAATTTAGCCTGATTCACCAGTACCTTGTTGGCATAATAATTTTTTTCTGAAGCGTGCTTACAATTTATTTCTGTTGTAATTCTTTACACAACTATTATGCTGTTTTTTATTTGCCACAAATGAAAGTGAGGTAATCAGAGATAGAATGTTTGCACAGTTAAATCACATTTTCACAAAAGGAAGCATGACATTTTGTCATAGTTTTATAGATTGCAGGGGAGTTGCACTTATACATATATATTAATTCTAAATTCCCAAACTCATTTGCCATTTGTTTACATCAAGCTAAGACAGGAAAGTTGTAAGGATAATGTGTGGTGCACCTGCCATCACAAGGGGGTTTTGGGCATGCATGTTTCTATGTGGGTGTCAAGTAGAATTGAAGCTTATTGTGTAAGCTGGAACTACACCCCCGCCTCTAACCACTAAGGGTAACAGAGATGCTAAAACAAGCTGGCTTGTCATAATTTGATTAATTTTCAAATTATGAAATCTTTACTTACAATCAGAAAAAAACAAGTTTTGACAAGCTTTGTAAAGAAGCAAAAAGTTATACAAGGATGAGAGAAAGCAAGGACTTGGAGAAAGTTATTAAGAAGGTTAAGATCAAGTGTTGAAGCTTCTAGGGAAGGCAAGTGGGGAACAGAAACTAAGATTAAATTACCTCTTAAAAGGAGAGCTATAAAAAGGGCACCTATATATTTATCCCTTTGTGACGCTGTTTTGGAAGGAAGACTTTCTCCCACTCCTCCACACAAATGTAATTGCATTACCAGATTTTTGTGGTGCATTGATTAAAGCACACAACCCATATGCGTGAGATCCCTATAATGAATTCCACTCTGGGTAGAGTGGATACACCCATCCTTATAGATTTATTTATTATTCATTTACCATTGCATCAGCAGCAGTGGCTATTCATGACAGGAACAATATTGTCATATAGGAAGATATGTTTAAAATACATTCTTTATTTTTAGAATGATCTCTTCAGGACCTCAAATAACTCTGGACATGGGTGTGTCACTACATGTCTTGTGTGAAAAATGCGCATATTCCTAATGGATTTTTCCATTAAGCCAACAAGATGGAATTATTCCTTACAAATAGGCAAGGTTTGCATAAATACTATGTACCCTTCAGATTCATTCACAAAGCCGAAAGAATGAGCCTGTTAATGTTGGTTATCTCGCTAAAATACAAGAAGAAACAGATTAGACTGAATCAATACACACATACTAAATAACAAAATATCTGGAAATGTTTCCAGTGATCGGAACATAGCTAAATCTTTAATGACACCTTTAGCTGTTTTGCACTGTTGTCTTTTAAAGTCTCTATAAAGTAAAAAATCGATTATTTAAATCAAAGACTTATTTAATTGTTGATTAATGAATGAATGCAAAGGTGTTTGTTAGACTCTCACTAGATTAATACACACCTAAAAATAATTATTAATGAATAAATGACAGCATAGTCATCCTCATAGGCAGTAAAATAAATGAAGTGGTTTCAAAGACAGACCATATTTCACCTAATGATCAGGATGATAGTTGCTTTCCAAATTTGTCTGTCAGCATTACTGACACAGCGATTCTCGCAATATACAGCATGACCAAACTGGTCATGGAAGTCATGGAATCACTGCAAGCAAAAATAAATCCTCTATAGAAAAACAATAAAGTCCTTCGGATCATAATTGAATCAAATGAGGTGAGGTTACTACCCCCAGTAAACTCTCATTACATGCAGGTATATACAGCGCTGAGAGATCTAATCAAACTTAATAGTCTCTTCTGCCAATCATTTATACTAGTAAACTAGTTAATAATAGTTATTATTAACTCTTACGTACTGTAATGTGAGGCAGTGGATTTAGTACAATAAAACTGGGCATAACACAAAGATGTGATTACACAATGGCCAAAAGCAGGAAGCTTTTGTTAAAACTGTCAAAATTGGTACTGCAAAGCTGTGGCAGTTTTGATCATGGAATCTATTTTTCATTGCTAAAACACTTTGGATATCTAGAGATAAAATGGACTGTGTTGGCACAGCGGTTAATGTGCTGGACTACTGAGTAAAAGGTATGTGGTTTAAATCCTGACTCTGTTATGTGTAAAGCATTTTAAATTACCTGTATTAAATCTGTAAATACACAATTCTTGTAATAATTTACAAAAAATATTCTTATAACACAAAACTGTGTGTGATAATAAATAGAACTCATACTGTAGAAAGTGTTTGACATAAAACAGACTGGTATGACATAAGCATGGCTGCGAGTCACACGGTGAGTCAGAATTGGGGGTGCACCAATGGACTCTCAAATTGGACTTCTGCATTCCAGAGCAGTACCTGGCATTCTCCTGCGACAGGCTGCTAAATGATTTAGGAGCTACAAGACAGTCCTTTCACATGGAAAGGCCAGTGGTATGTAAAAACATGTGGGCAGGATGAACATTTGCATACCGCTCCAGGATAGGAGCCAAGGAATGCTTTATGTTGCTTAATCAAAGAAAGAATGAGACTAAAGATAAACTAGTTCTACCTCCATAACTTCAAATTAACACTTTTAATGTTATTTCTTAACATCCAAAGACAACACTGCACACATAAAAAGCATGCACACACACACAGTGCTGTGAAAAGTCTGCATGACACAGGCAACGTGCAAACACAACCACACACATGCACGCACACGAAACAGTGAATTGCATCTCATAACATCCATGCTTTAAAGGACAAGGCCACGGGGAGAATCAGTGAGCGAGAATCGATGAGAAAGCTGTGTCTCTGTCAGGGAGGTGAAGCTCTTTGCTAAAGGGGCAGAAGAAACAGGCAGTCAGGCAGAAAGACAGCAGTGTTCCCGCTGATCCACTCATCTCAGCAAGCCCAGGATAGCATTCTCCCTACACAACCCAGCATCAGCAAACACACACACACAAACACACACATACATACACACATACACACATACTCACACTCACACTGAATACCAAAAGTTTGTGCAAAACCTTGAACAGGGTTTACAGCGTTGTTTAACTTTTCTAAGAATTTTCTGTATTTCTGCATAAATATTATTTAAGCAATTCCTAACAATAATCGAAAAACTCAAATGAACAACCTGTTATACTTGGTCATATATACTGCTGACAAAAATGAGGTGATATTTCAAAATGAATACGAAGAGGATCCCACAAGAACTGCCGGACAATCCGATCCTGTCCATGCTCCATCCCTGTCGGTGTGTTTTGACTTTTAGTCTTGGGTGATCATACACTCTACTGAACAGTCAATGTGTGGCACTCTCTGTCCTGTTTAACATGCTTTTGTTCACCCCCATGAATATGTCACTTGCTACTCAATAACGATAATTGAGTTTGCATCTTATTTGCATAATCAAACAACTTTCTTTAAATGTTTATCTGCTCTTGTTTAATAAAATAAAATCATTAATATCTATTAATATTCATTTTTTCAATATCCCCTAATTTTTGTAAGCAGTGTATTATAATATACCAAGTATTGGCACTACTGCAAAAGTACTAAAAGTAGACAATAAGCTGTGTTTTTGCTAACTAATTCACTGGTATGGCTTGCACTGACATGTACTGCACACTCACATATATAAGAATTGTGTAAATAAATCTTCATGTCATACATTTTTGACATATTAGAAAAGTTTAGCGGTTGCTGTGGCTTGAGGGTAAGAGCCAGCTGCTGGAATAAGCAGTTTCTGAGAACTTCTGAGAGCTCCGGTCCCTCTGTAACCACGGTAAAGATAATCAGGGTATATACAAATGGAGGAAGATGAGATTAGGTTGAAAGGTGAAACTAAGCTGTAATTATGACCATATTTGTTAAACAAATATTTTAATTGATTTCTGAGAGGTTGCTTTGATCAAGTTACGTATTACTTTGTGTCTTTATTTTGGCGTACATTTAAACCCAAGAGTTAATATTATGTAAATACTTCCTAAATTTATATGTCATGTGCCACCAGTTCTTGGAATGACAAACTAAACCAGAGTACCTGGCGAAAGTCACAGCAACTACTAAGTCCACACAAACAGTACACATACAGTGAGGAAAAGTATTTGATACCCTGCAAGTTTTCCCACCTATAAAGAATGGAGAGCTCTGTAATTTTTATCGTAGGTACACTTCAACTGTGAGAGACAGAATCCAGAATATAAAAAATACAAAAAAATCACATTGTATGATTTTTAAATAATTAATTTGCAAGACCAAAGAGCTGTGTAAGGACACCAGTGACAAAATGTTAGACCTGCACAAGGCTGGGATGGGCTACAGGACAATAGAAAACAGTTGGGTGAGAAGGCAACATCTATTCGAAAATGGAAGAAACTTAATATGACTGTCAGTCTTCCTTGGTCTGGAGCTCCATTCAAGATCTTACCTTATAGGGTAAGGATGATTAAGAGCAAGGTCAGAAATCAGCGCAGAACTACATGGGAGGACCTGGTCAATGACCTTAAGAGAGCAGGGACCACAGTCTTAAAGATGATGAGCAAGGTCCCTCTGCTCATGCCAGCAAATGTTGAGACCAAAATAGAGCTTTTTGGTATGAACTCAACTCATCGGGTTTGGAGGAAGAAGAAGGATGAGAACACCATCCCAACCATGAAGCATGGTTGGAGGTGATTTTCTGTAAAGGGGAAAGGATGACTGCATCCATATTGAAGGGAAGATGGATGGGGGCATGTACCATGAGATTTTGGCCAACAACCTCCATCTCTCAGTAAGAGCATTGAAGATGGGTCATGTCTGAGTCTTCCAGGATGACAATGACCCAAAACACACATCCAAGGTAAATAAGGAGTTTCTGAGTAAGAAGCATTTCAAGGTCCTGGAGTGGCCTAGCCAATCTCCAGACCTGAACACAATAGAAAATATTTTAAGGAAGCTGAAACTCATTGTTGCTCAGCAACAGCCCTAAAACCTGAAAGATCTGGAGAACATCTGTTTGGAGGAGTGGACCAAAATCCCTGCTGCAGTGTTTGCAAACTTGGTCAAGAACTACAGGAAACATCTGACATCTGAACTGCAATCAAAAGTTTCTGTACCAAGTTCTGTTTTTCTATTGTATCAAATGCTTACACAGTAAAATGCAAATTAATTATTTAAAAAATCAGAACCACAGTTGAGGTGTACTTTGTGAGGTTTAAAAGTCACATGTCAAAATTCTATTTATTCTATTTAGCATTTTTCTTCAATTCACTATACAGTGTTTTTCATTATCAATCATTTAATCAGCATAGCAGTTGGGTGATAAAAAATAATTATATTAATATCAGAATTGTCATTCTCCTGTAATGTTATTTTGCATTTGACCTGACAAGTGTGTGCAAATTCAGATGATTATATTATCTCAGCATGATTCCACAATATTTCACAGAATAACGAGATATTGCTGAATGCTTGACTTTCTCTGCTTTCAGTGCCCCCATAAATGCTTTATGGGGTTTGGGTCAGGCAACTGTGAGGAAGGTTCATGATAGTCAGTGATCCTTTTTTGCCTTCAAATAGTTGTTGCAAAGCTTTGAGATGTGTTTTGGGCCATTATGCAGTAGCCACTGCCGCCACACACCAAGAAGGTCCTGGGTTCAATTCCAGGGTGGATGGGGCACAACTGTTTATGAAAATAAGCCTATTATACACCAAATAGATCAAGTTATTTAACACTAAAGTGGGTGTTTCTTTGCCATGGATAAGAAATTTACAACACTGAACATTTTTGTTAATTGTTTATGGTAATGTATCGCGCCTTTAATGAACATCTTCATCTTACTGGCCTAATATATATTTTGGATACTTATACAGTTATAAGTACCTAATACTTATGCTATAATAAAATATTTGTGTTTTTATGGTATATACTTTACTTGAAATTCAACAGAAATTTCCCTTTTAAAAAATTGTTTTACCAGTATAATTATTATGTTTATACTGAACAGAAGGGATTTTTAAATTAAAATTAAGGAAACACATAAAATAAGGACATTTTCCTGCTTACTGTACTTTAATGGAAAAATCTGGTAAAGGCTTTAGCATATTTTTGTTACTATGGAAAATACACTGGTACAATTCAGTAATAACAAATGATTATTTATGATTATAGTAATGATTATATGACAAGATTACAAGCGCAAATTAATGAACAACAATAATCATATTTTCAGCTGCTATACACATATACAGGACAACAGGGTGTGTAACAACTTGCCTTGCCACGAAATGGGGTTCTGTATTCAGTTTGCAAATTAAAAGGATGTAACCAACTAAATATGAAAAATGAAATCTCTGTATTTTAAAAAGAACAAAGAATTTACAGAAACAAACTACTGTTTCTTTTGTCAAAAAACCTCACAAATTCCTTCATATTAAGTTTTTTGGTAATTGACTTCTCCTGGGCCAGAATTACTAAATGTTGTTTTTTGCCTTTCATGCAGCATTATGTGACAGTGCTACAGTAAAGGAATAAGAACTTGTGATGGTGTAGAGAAAGCGCTTTCACATGATGCTGACTAAGAAGTCCATCAACAGTCTCAAATCAAAATTTCTCTTACAGAATGTGTTTTCGATTTCAGCAATGGCTCTGTCTAAATTTTCTAGAAGGAACCTACTTAAAGAATGAATTGGCGTATGGGATGAGTCAGCAGGTCTGTGCCCTACAGCGGAAAACACCAAGCTGTCAGTCAGATGTGTGTTTATAGACTTTTTCCAATTTAACGTTGGACTCTCTGAAACAGCCAGATCATTCAGGGAATCGTCAGTACGTAAATCTTTTAAAGATCTCATAGATGCACTGATTACCTCCCCAGCACTACACGTCTACAGAATTGGATTGCGAGATTGAAATGGTCAGCTTCAAGACGGTGAGAACTTTCAAAATTTAGTTACCTATTTCAAATAAATTATGTTTTCTCATTTGCACTAAAAGCCCAGATGTATTTGTGCATAAATTCACATCTTTACATCAGAATCTTTAGACTGAATTTTCAAAGTAGCATCTTCATTCTTCATGCATTTTTTGGTGTGTTTGGGGGTCATAATGCATAAAATTAATTAAAGTCTTCTACAAAACTCAACAAAGGACCGCTTTACATGGACCACTCTAAGATTTACCTAGTGAGTATACCAGTGAATGTAGGTCATTTCTCTACCATGTTTTCTTTTTAGCTTTTTTACCTTTCACCCCACTCATTGCAGCTGCTCCATCACAGTACCCTTCATCAGAGAGATTCTTTAGAACTTTATAATTACAGTATGTATTCAGCATCTAGTTGATCTAGTCAGGTAAGCCAATAAGATGCTCATCTGGAACAAAATTACGGATGAACCTGAGCATTAGTGAAAGGTTCTGTACATTACATCTGTCTCGAGGTCGATCACTCTTTATACAAAAGCCTGCTTCATGCATTGTCATATTTGTGCTTAATCTCAATTAGCACCATCTTTGCTAGTGTTATCTTTTGATGTATATTTTGTATTCTAAGGACTATATTTAGCTATATCTGCCAATTTGGGATCCTTGGATAAAGTATATTCAAAAAGTTTGACAAAAACACCACCCCCTCAACACTCCCCCCTTCCCTGCCACCCCTGGGACTCATAGTGAAGGTATTATAAGGTTATGAATAAGATTTTACATTTCTGGTATTGCACTGTTCTGTTTTGCTCTTCTCTTTTTGTCCAAATAATATAATTTGCTTTATGAGATTTGTGAATGCTAAACAAGGAATATGATAGCTGTTAGCAGACTTGCAGACTTGGATAATATGAGGAATTTCTGCACTTACAGTTGCAGTTGTTACAGATGCTGTTGTGAGCAAACAATCCATACTGGTTCAAATAAAAGCATCATATGTGGTTCACAACTCTTCATGGCTTAATATAGTGATCACTATATTATCAAATGCTCTGACTTTAGGTCACAACCTGAACAACTGGGTTATCACGATCTTCAGTGTGTTTCATTCCCTGGGGCTTTTACTTTTGAAAGACAACAGCAAGAAAAAGGCTGCAATTCCCTCAGAGGTTTCTCAATGCCTGTGGCATCAGTCTCTTGCAGTCTTGAATAAAACAGTTCTTTGCCAACCGCTTTGGAGTAGAGAGTTGCCGGAGACGCAATTAGCCTCATCAAAAGGACTGTGGAAGTGTTTAGATTAATGTAATTAGCAGAGCGCAGAAGCTCTAAGTCCTCAAAATGATCCCCCTAAGGTGCGGTCTAGAGGAGGGATGATACCACTGTGGAAAAGGACTAGGGAAACAAGATTGCTTGTTTTAAAAGATAAATGCTGCTGAGAAAATATATTTTAACCAGATACCAGGGGAATAATCAAGTTTTACTTTAGCTGTTAACTTAATTATCTGCTAAGCTGCTCACAAAGCCTCCCAGAAGTTTTTTTTTATAGAGGAAAACATGAAGTGTATGCTTGCACACATGGCAAGCTACTTACAAAGTAGTTATAGTTTTGCTGATTAATTCTATATCATTAACAAATGTTTTACATGCTGCATCAATTCCTGAAGATCTATATGCCAATACAGCAAATGCAAGGAATGCTAACAGTCACCAAGATAAGACTGTTAATAGTCTTCATGACAGGCATATAATCTGCTTTTTGAGCACATGAATGGCCAAGGTGTATGGTTATAATGAGAAAAAAATCAGCTTAAGCTAGCTGTTTGAGAATGCAGAAATCAAAGGCTAGGTTTGCTGGTGATTGTGTGTGTGTGTGTGTGTGTGTGTGTGGCCACGTGTCTAGCTTGTGCTGGGCTAGAGTAGGCAGTGATGGATGGGGGAGGCCAAAGTGAACGCATGCCACTCAGTCTGTTGGAGAGGGGGCCAGGGGCTTCATTAGGAGGAGCTGTAGGCTGACCCCGGCTGGGGTGCTGGGGGCACCATGGGGAAGACGAGCATGGGGTGTGGGGTAGGGAGGTAGGAGGCAAAAGCAGAGTATGCTGCAGAGGAAAGACTCTCCCCTGGGCTTCCCCTTTGCTCGACCTCCCGGATCTTTGGACGGAGGAGCAGAAAAATCAACAGCGCTCCCCTTTGAAGCTGTCTCCTTCTCTGTTTCTCTTTCTCCACGCTCCCTTTTTCCGTGGACCTCATGAATCATGCATACAACGCATGCCCTCCAATACAAACACCCCCTTCATATTTTGCTTTCTCTCTTTTTCTGACAGCCTGCCTTTCACACAAGGCATGAAATAGGCAACAAAGGATGAGTGCCCATTTGTGTCATGGCTACTAAGTACAGCCTATTATCAGTCATGTTTGACAAATTACTTAACATTGCTGTGCTGCTGATTTGGCATACACGGTGCATCTGAATCCCCATATATTATAAGCTACCACTAATGAGTTAGTGAGCATGGTTCAGAAGAAAAACAAACTGATATCTGCAACAGAGCTGTCTATATATAACCACAATGATTGTGTGTTCTGAAGAAAAAAAGATTATTATTTTCAAGTAATAATTGGTTTGGCGATAACATGCCTAATTGCTATAATGAACCTAAGTATTTTGCCTGAAAAGTGAATAAATGAACCCAGAAGGCCATTTGAAATTGCCCTAGGAATCTTGGAAGGGTTTCCAAGATCATTTTTTATTCTTTCTCTTCAGCCTGCAACTGATCTAAAATAAAATTGCCAATCCAAAGTGGCAAATGAGACTGAAACTCCTTTCTCCTGCTCTCAAGAGGTAGGATGAGTATAGAAACAGAAAACAGAAAGTTGGCTGTGCGGTATCTTTGAGATAAGGAAAAAAAAAACTGATTTATCCCTTGGTGTAATTAAATAAATTGTTTTACCATTAAGGCACAGTAAAAATGTCATTTTGGACTCTCAGCTGGCGTAATATTGTAGACCTTTATGTCATACTACTTCATTGCAATGTTCAGATGTAAGCCTATACTTGGGTTTGAACCAAGGGCCTCAATAACTGATTGTTGGTTACTGGTTGATAATAATGTCAGAGAGAGTTAAAATACACTGCCCACAAAATTAGAGGATATTTCATTATGGGATATCTTATTTTCAAGTATCCCCTAATTTTGGTGAGTAGTACAGTTTTTTGCTTTCTCTTTTTTGACATGCATGTTAATACACTTGAAGAAGTGAGTGGTGGTATAACGCCAGCTCCCTTCCTATGTCTACAGCAGAATACACACAGAATGCAGCAATGCTCATGAACAAATTGAGATTATGTCTCTCGAGACGTTTCTCCCAAGTGGTTCAGCTGTGTTGCCATCTGTTTTCAAACTTTTTCTTTAGGACCCATGCTTTTCTGGGTTCCTGGCCTTGTATGAAAGGGGCACAATGCTGTAGAAGTATGCAAAACCAGAAGATCTGTTCCCTCTCAGTACCCACCATTAAGTGTCCAAAAAAGTTAAACCACCGCCTATAATAATGCAGGCTCCAAACATGTCAAGTTTGATCTGCCTTCCAAGACACGGGCAAGACTTCAGAAATAGAAGTGACCAGCTTGTTAAAAGCTAATTATAAACTCAGCTATGCCTGTCAAGTAGAACTCGGGGGAACCAAACCAAGATATGTGGAAGATGAAGACCATCTGTCTTCAGACTGGTCTTCACAGATGTATGCATGTGTATTGGGCCAGTTGAAGCGCGTGCCCTGTTTTAGGTCTTGGAGTGTGTTGACTTGCAGTCCAGTGGGGTCTTTTTAATTTGAAGGATGCCAGCTCAGGAGGCTGCCACTTGGCATGTTGTTTACAAGGGCTGGCAAAAATGTCCTCGGTCAGGGGAAATTCAGCTTTTAAAAAACTCCTTTTGATTTATGTGGTCTTATTTTGCTCTTATGATCAGTGATTATCTAGGATAAATAATTCAGGGTACTAAAAAGTTAATAAAGAAAAATACCATGAAGTTCATCATTTAGGTAGAAGATGTCCTGAGGGGTAGGTTAGATGTCATTAAGGAAAGTGATCAAGGACTGATGTGGCCACTAGCCAAAGGTGAGTCTATGAGAGAGATGGACAGAAAAGAAAAGGGGAGGGACAGAGGATTACGAAAAAGGGGAGGAATAGAGGTGTGGCAGCAAAAACCAAGGGAATCCAGCTCCTAATTGGTACTTAAAGACTCGCGGCATGCCGAACTGTTGCTATCATAAGAAATTGATGAATTAACTGAGAGAGAGTGGAAGAGAGTGCGGGAGAGGCTTCTAAATCTTTTAAGAGGATAACTTACTTGGGCAAAACAGCTGTTTATGCATTATTTGTGCCAAGAGCCATTTACCACCATTTAGGAGAGAAGCAAGGCCCTAGTCTGAGGAGACACCCACAGGGACTGGTGCCGGGGAGGACAGAGTGAGAAGATCATTTACAAAAAAATGGATGAAAAATTCATCTATGGGTAGTTCTTTAAAGACTTAAAGACCTGGCCTGTCAGTCTGTGGCTTGAACTTATTGACAAACGTGGGAGAGTGGGTGAATACAGGACAACAGAATACATGGTTTAGGGTTGGACAACACGTCCCCTCCTTGCTACTGACTATGCAACTTTTCTTTTATTATCAGAAAGTGCGTTTTTATCACAAATATTCTGTCATTGTATGCCATTGCTGAATTATGAAAAGGGCTAAACATATAGCACATTTGCTATAAGCCTACTATTAATGTTAAAAGAGTGGATATATTAAAGATCTAAGTGCCCACATTGTGTATTTCCCATATATATACCGGTATGTATAAGTCTAACTAAGGTGACAGTAGACAACTTACTGAGTAGAATAGAGGTCATGAGTGTATCTTGGTCACCTGCTGAATCTTTCTGTTTCCACTGAAGGCTGCTGCAGCACCACAGTCTGCTCCCACAGTGCCTCAGGGCGACAGACAGCTACATTTCAGAAGCAGCTGATGGTAACCAGGCCTGAAAGATAAACGTTCGCCCTCTGTTTGTACTCTAACATGCCACTTTGTCTGTCAAATGCCTGTGGGTGACCTGACCAAGGGACCATGGGAGATTGGCTTTAAGGCATTCATATAATCATGACTGCTCTTAACTATTGGTGAAATGCATTGTCCCTGCTGAAGAAAACTAATAAACAGTTTTTAATTTCTATAATAATATATGTGCTTATAGTCAGCAGGATTTCCTCACTTCTTAAGTGAAGTATACATTCAAATGTAATATTTGAACTAAAAGTTTATTTCTAAAACTTTACTGTGATATGAAGAGGTTGTTGCTGTAAAAATGTTTTACAATTTTTTTGTTGTATATCAGAATGACATTAGGGAAAAATTGTGAAGTTTATAAATTCTACATGTTCTTATTTGCTATAATATTTAACATGTACAGTATTTTCCGGTTGTATGTCGGAATAATTGTATGTTACAGTAAACCTGTAAATTATACAATTTCCTTTCATAGTACTGCACAAAAGGTCTTATGCCACCATTAGATTGGAATAACATTGTTTTCGCAATAGTATAATGACCATACTGTAAAACCCTGGTTATCATTTGCCCTAGTTATTGAACAGTTCGGTTATCGGAAACTTTTTTTCTCCGAAATTTTGTCCCAGTTATTGTTCATCTGCCCAGTTTTTGTTGTCGAGCCCATGTGACTTGCCGCTAATTGTGCGAAAACAAAGCATCCACCCACATGTTCATCACTCACCTTCTTTAATAGCCAGTAATAGGTGTACTGTCTCTTTAAGAGACCTTTAAACTGTTTATTGTCAGACACTTATGAACAAATTAATGACGAAAAACGAGTTTCCACTGTATATAAATACCGCTTAGACAATTTATTAGTATACAACCAGAAAATACAGGAATGTTTATGCAGTATAAGTAAAAATTGGAAATAAAAGTACAGGAAGCAAGTGAGGGGTGTCTTTGAAGTCTAATTTTAATTAATTTATTACTCACCTACCAATGTACATGAGAGGCTGTTTTCATATTTATATGAAGCACAAGAAGCCCTACTTTTATCCACATTACATCGATTCAGTGGGAGTCCAGAGGATGATGACAAAGGTACATAACATACATACACGTAACACACATATTTAGTCTGATCTGTACTTACATCAGGTTGATGTTGAGCTTGATCAGGAATGGTCTTTTTGGGAGGGTAGCAGTCAGACACCAGGAGGGAGAACAGACCGAAAAAGTGAAAATATGCTAAAGCTTACAAAGATTGAAATTATGATCAGTAGAAAAGAGTATTATGGAAAGTAAGACATTTTCGGGTCCAATCATTAATATGTTATATATGGTCATTATACCATTGCTAAAAGCAACAAATATACCAGTGGCTTAACACTTTTGTACATTACCGTGTACTGAATGTTTTAAAGTTTCTGTCACTGTTGGGCCCTTATGTAATGTCCTTAATGTTTAACTGCTCAGGTCATCTGGTGAATGTCTCAACCTTTTTTAATTCCAAATATCCTAGTTAGGACTGCAAAGCAGTGTACCCTTGATGGACCACCAGTCCATTGTAGAGTAAGTTATATTAAGTGTAGTAAAACGTATTATTCTATTTCCTTCAGTTGTTAGAGTAAAATCTCTCTTTCAATGTGAAATATTATTAAGATTTATCACACCTTTCCTACTGGTCTCCCTAGTGATAGTCAGATAACCATTAAGACCCCATAACCTGAAACATCATCATTCAGGTCTTTGCTTGGGCCTGCAGGCTGAGCTATGATTAGCCGACAATTTATTCCCTGCCTGTGATTGAAAGGCAGGGTGCCCACATGGTAATGTGTTTAAAATGTCAGCAGAGAGGTAAGGATCTCATCAACCTTTGGTCACCTGGCCGCTTTGAATATTCTTATTGCCATCATGCATTAGTGATAAGCTTTTGAAAAGTAAGTCAAATTTAACCTTCGCTGTACCTAGCCCCTGTCATGAATATTAACCAGGCCTATTATGTGTACATGATCTGAAAGAATTTAACCTCGCAGCACCAGGATCCTAGGCCTTAGCCAGCCAGAGGGGGAGAGAAGAGAGTGTTTACTGCATTGAAATGGTGTTTGACCAGGTAGAGGGAATGCCTGGCTAGATTAATGGGTAATCTAGGAACCTCTCTCCAGAGATAAACGGGGATTTAGCTGTCTATTATAGGTCCAGGAAGAGGTGTAGAAGGAAGTATTTGCTCAATAAAAAGGAATGCAAACACATATGCTTATAGGCTAAATGTTATAAGGGACCATTTGTGGACAGACAGGAATACATGAAAATAGATCTTGCATACTCATCAGAACCTGTGCACATTACACTATATTTAGAATAATATATAGAATAATCTGATAACTGCAAGACATCAGTGTTGGTAATGTATTTTGTTGAGTAATCTAATAGTACATTTTACAATGTCATTCATTTTTAGTACTTTTGTTACATAGAAGTACAAACCTACATGCAATGACCTGATCAAATGAAATCCAGTAACTGCCTTGCTCTATTTAAGAAATCCCTTATAATGGCTGGATTATTTGTGTGTATGTATGTACATTAACAGAGTGCATCATCACTTTTATGTTTCAGTGTCATTTTTATGAGGACCATTGCACAAATCCACAGTCGCAGAAGCTGACCATGCATTTTGGCAGTGCTCGGTTAATTTTCTACATGCCCATAATCCTTAAAAAGGTCTGCACTAATTTTTCCACCACGCCACTCTAATGGGGTTACCAATGAATCTGGGCACAATTGCACCACAACTCCCAAAGGCCTTCTCTAAATCTCTTATCCGAGATAATGGTGAGCAGCTTTGGCCTGCCTGTATGAAAGCCAAGCTAAAGATTTAAAAGGCAATTTTATTTTGTGTTTATTGATTTAAGGAACACTGGAAATCTTTGTATCATTAGCAACAGATAACATCATAATCTGGTTAGTTTAATTGTACAGTTGCTCATGTTAATCTGCTATCCTGATCATTAGCATTGCAGTGCATGCCAGAATTTGTGAGTCATTAAGCAAACAACACAATTCATTAATTCATCATTCACTGTCTTATCTGCTTACCCTAGTCAGGGTTGGAGGAGAGCTGATGCCTAACCCGTGACACAGGGCACAAAGCAGGAACAACACTAGACAAGTGTCAATCCATCATAGGGCACACACACTCATACACACTTTCACACAATATGGGGCACTTTCAAAACACCAGTTATCTTACCAAATGTCTTTGGAATGTGGGCAAAAACTCACACGGACACAAGGAGAACATGCAAATGCCACACATACATGCAGCCAGGCTGGGGCTTGAACATGGAGCTATATCACTGTACTTTCATGACACCCATATTAGTCTTCTAATTTGTTAACCTTCCCATATTAACGAATGGCTAAGAACCTCACTATATTTATGTACTAGGAACTGTTATGAGCTCTTCTGAATGCGTTTCTATAATGTGCCGGTTTTCCAATCTATATACAGTACTTAGTGTTATAGTCAATAGTTTTATATTGTGTTTTGTTATATTCTTCATAATATTGTGTTCTCTTTTTAATTTATTATAATATGTACTTTATTCTATTTGATATTTTCTTTTCACTATATGTTTATTTATTCATTATGTTTGGGAAATGAGTAAAAAAAACTATAACTTAGCATTTATTACTTAGATAATTTCTTACATATAACACTTAAGCTGCCTAAGAGGGTTGGATCTCTATTTGAGCCTTGGTACTCCAAAGTTCTTACTTGTCATTTATTTTTTTTACAGTTGCTCTGTGCTCTCACTGAATGCTTGCTCAGTTGTGTATATAAATAAATCTGGAAAAAAAAAATATATATATAAAAGGGAGTAAAACTGGGTGATCTAGTGGCCCTCAGACACAGTGAGTCCTGCTTGTATGCAATGCCTGAATACAATGCCTGGCTGGAAGGTGCTGCCAGGACTCAAAACTGGGTCCAGGTGTTGGTAAGCTAAAATGTGTTCTTGATAATGTCCTTTTCATAACTTCATCAATTGTATCATTTAATGTTTCATTTCTAATCACTAATTGACTATGAAGAAAGTTTTGAAACTTTTTTACCTATATTCATACGGGCCAATAACTCTGGAGCTGACTCCATGAGTTCAGCTGTACATTCCATAAGTGTCTCAAATGATTTTTCAAGCACCAGAACACACAACTGCAGTCTCTTAAAAACCTGCTCAGGCACCATGTCAGATGTATGCCCACACCTCTGGCTGCTCCATGAATTGAGATTAGCTATCAATCTGTCCACCTGTCAATTGGCTTTCCTCTCGACATCCCTGTTTTTCCTCTGGTGTTTTATTTAGCTGCATCTTCATTCAACAGGGGATTTCTTCCTCTCTCTCCTCTCCCACCTCCTTCATACACACTTCGAGCAGTGCTATCGATTGGCATGGGGGCACGCTCACAACGCAGGAACCAGGGCGCTGTTCAGGCTTGCATCTTTCAGAAAGAAGATTGATCCTATCTCTTTCTATCTGTCTCTCGCTGTCTCTCTATCTCTCTCTCTCTTTCTCTGTCTCTCTGTCTGTCTCCACCTCTCCCTTATGCTGTCTTTTCTCTCTCTTCAAAGAACTTTATTGGTTATAATAAACATAGAAAGGAAGAGTTGAGAAAGAGGTGAGAATAGGCAAGAAAAGGGAGGAGCATTGTGACACTGGGCGTCCTGCCTGCTGCAGGTTGAACTAAGAAGAGCCATTCAAAGTGCTATAAATATTGGATCAGGAATCAAAGAATTCCACATGCCTGCTACGTTACAGCAGCAGGAGATTATCAAAGTTGGGTCTTTGGTAGTGTGAATCCATTAATTGTTGGGTCACTGAGCTCATTCTTTGACCAAACGTCAGTTGAAAGATTTCTATTCAATGCAGATTATGTCATTTTCTTGCCAAATCCTTTGTGTTTTCTTCCTTAGCCCTGGGCTATTTATGTTATCAAAAGCATCTCCTGTTCATCGCTCTCTTCCTCATTCTCTCCAAGCCTGTTATCTAGATCTTTCAAGTAACATGACAGTTATGAGATCAAACGTTGCTCCAGAGGGTGGAGCGGCAGCAGAAGCTACATGTCATGTGCATTTTGTGCTTAGCTTAACACTGTGGCATGTCAATTCCTGGCACAAGGCAGAGGAAAGTAGCAAGACTTGGCAGAATTGGCACAAGGCACATGCCTGCCGGAGATGGATTTGTAAGGTTAAAGCCAAGCCATTAGTAAACAGTGCAAACAAAGCACTAATTAACACATACAGTAGATGGGAAGATTCCCACAGGGGCCTCTTCATTAGTTAGGCAGCATATGCATTATGATCTAGTCAAAAACACAAAATAGATGCTCTTTTTATCTCTCATACCGAAGGCTGGAAGAGATCAATGCAGTCAGCCAAGGATCTCATTTTATGACATTTTCTGCCTGTTACACTTCTTACTAAATGTTGAAACTACAACCAGACATGCACACAGTTAAAAAGGGAAGAAAAGAAAATAACACATTATAATAAACATTTTCTGTGAGTTTGCTTATTATCGTATCTGAGATTTGAGAGTCAAAAACGATAAAATTTTTGTAACCACCCTATGCTCTTTTTGTGCAAGTTTTCAGTAATTTGATGATCCAATGTGGGAGATTGTTGGCTTTAATACAAATCATGTTTGAATCGTTACTTTAAGACCTTAAGCCCTCCCTGGGTGTCATGAGGATTCAGATAATGAGGCCTGCTGGGATTTCAATCATTTCTATATTGGATAAAAAATAAGGGAGAAAAGAAAAAGGGGGTGAAATCAGCTCTTATCTCCCCGCCCCCACCCAATTCATTTTGAGGATTAATAATAAAAAATGAGTCTCCTTTTTAACTCACAGACTTATGTGTTCTCTAAATTCACTGTCCTTGAAGCCCCTCAGTACCTCAATGTTTTGACTCCCAAAACAATTTCTTACAAGCCTCCCCCTCCCTCAGAAAATAAATAAATCTCTCAGATATTGTCTTTAAGACACCTCTTTATTACATTTCCCACATCTATTCTTTTGCAATGATTTTGCATTTTGCTGTAAACAGTCAATAAAAGCAGCCTGGATCCCGACCTGAGAAATATTTGCGCTTGGATGACTGAGACCAAGTTACATAAAGTGAAACAACAGAAGGAATTTATGGGCTCTCCTATAAATGTTTTTGCTAAAGGTTCATGCAAAGAACCAATGTAAAGTTTGAATTGCAGGTATTTACCTATATACCATTTCTTATTTTTAGTGAATAATTTCTAGCTATAGATTTACACTGGCAGGTTCTATACAGAACCCCAATTTTCAGTTACAAGTGGCAGCAAAAATGTCATATTTCATGACGACATAATTAAATAAGTTTAGCATCTGTTTCATATCTTTATGATTATGATATGTTATGTACAGTATATGATACATGATTCACTCTATGGCATTTATGGCATACATTTCAGTTTAACTTTTACCAAAATGCAATTATACTTTGCCATTCAACAAAAACAAATACAACCACAAAATAATAGAACCATGCACCAAAGGCACTATATGTATATAGGTATATATACCACAGGTATATATGTATTTTTGTTATAATTTGAGTATAAACCAACATGTATTTCTTTTAGAACTTTGCATGTGATAAACAAAGGTCACACTGAACTGTGGGTAAGGCTCATGGAGACATTCAGTGCAATACTGAGCAACCAAGAAGAGTAAAAGCAATTTATCTCTTGAGCAAGCAGTAAGCAAAGCTGTCTTCAGAGGTCACGGGTTTGATCCTGGGACAGTGCCTGTATGGAAAATGCATGTTCTCGCCATGTACAGTATCTCACAAAAGTGAGTACACCCCTCACATTTTGTATTTTACAACACTGAAGATATGACACTTTAAGACAATGTAAAATAGTCAGGTTAAGCATGTCTCCACACCTAAACTCTATTAAGCATCCATGGAGCATTCTTAAATGGAAGGTGAAGAAGTGCAAGGTCTCTACAATCCACCAACTTCATAATGGAGGAGTAGAAGAGGATCCCAGTGGCAACCTGTGAAGCTCTAATGAACTCCATGCCCAAGAGATTTAAGGTACTGCTGGACAATAATGGTGACCACACAAAATATTGACACTTTGGGCACAATTTGGCCATTATCACTTAGGGGTGTATTAACTTCTGTTGCCAACAATTTGGACATTAATGGCTGTGTGTTGAGTTATCATGAGGGCAAAGCAAATTTACACATATAATTGGTAGACGGACTACTTTACATTGAATCAAAGTGACATATCTTCAGTGTTGCCCCATGAAAATATATTATAAAATAGTTACAAAAACGTGAGGATATACTTACCTTTGTGAGATTTTGTATGTGTGGGTTTCTCCAGGTACTCCAGTTTATGTTTAAATTCCAAAGACATGCGTTAGGATACTTGGTCGCTATAGATACAAAAGGAGTCACTCTGTACACGCTATATAACACTGTATACAAGTATAGAAGACTCCTCCTCAACTGTGAAATCCTACTTGGGAGCTCAGCTATGAGACTCCAACCCTGAGTTCAGAGTACTTTAACATGGCTGCTCACACCATCAACAGTTATAAAGTATACATTCTCTGTTTTGAAATAGGATTTCTATTTATTTAATGTCCATTTAATTAACACACCGGTAAAAGGTGTTGTCCAGCAGTAAAAATGTATGTATTAACTGTACACAAAAATGAAAGGAGAAATATATATATACAGAGAGAGAGAGCGAGAGAGAGAGAGAGAAGCATGTGTCTATACCTATGGTAATTTATGCAGGTTCAAAAAAGTAATTTAATGGACACAGTATTTGTAAAATTAATTTAATAAGAAATATTTTCTTATTAATTTTCTATACTTATTCTTATTCAGGCTTGCAGGGCAGCACAGGGCACAGGGCACAGAGCGAGCAATATTTTTTCTTATAAATATTAATATATTGTGTACATACAGCAATTTTAAATTTGCTGTGGAAAAACGTATACACATTGCACTAAAATCACAACTTATTGTTTGCCTGTGAGTATATCATACACTGTGAGTGACAGTTAGCATCCCTGAGTGTCCTTTATTGATCATTCATTGACTCTGGTATCTCAGTTTATTTTATGAGGGTCAGTATACCTTAGAAAATTGTCCTGTAATGCAATTACATTCTGCTACAGAATTCTGCTATATTTGTTAGTTTTAACAGAAACTATGCAGCAGTAATATGTGATGTCTAGTTTTTTTAGAAATGTCATAACCTTATTAAAAAATCTGGAATAAGTAAACTGTAAGCAATTAATAGTGTCTCACACACTCCCTAATGTTATTGTTAATGACTCCACCATTAGGAGAACACTGCACAACAATTGTGTACATGGCAGGGCTGCAAGGAGAAAGTTACTGGTTTTTAAAAAAACACTGCCGACTCTCTACTATTCGCAGGCTACTGGAAAAATGAGTTGTTGACAGTTATTAAAACTAAATGAGCAACAGAATATCTGGAGAAAGGAAAACACTGCATTCCAGCAAAACAGCAGTATCCCATCTGTGAAACATGGTGGTGGTGGTGGTATCATCACGGTTTGGGCCTGTTTTGCTACACCTGGGACATATTGGCATGCCGTAATTCATGGATCAATGAGTTGCGAATTATACCAGTAAATTTGAAATGAAATGTGAAGACATCTTAAAAGAATGTTTGTGCAACAAACACACAAGTTGTTATAACAATATATTGATAAACAAACAATAAAGTTAATGTTTTTAGCCTTACCTTATTCTAATATAAATGTTGTAGAAGGATCTGAAGTAAACTGTTATTGTGAGAAAATTTAATAACATCACAGAGTTGATGTTGTTCTGTGTAGTGGAAATGGCTAAAATTCTCTCAAGCTGATCTGCAGTACTGATAAACAGTTACCGGAATGCTTAGGTGCACTTATTGCTGCACAAGGGTTTCACACCTGAAAGCAAAGGTTCCCAATTTTTTTACCACTCACACATATGTGATATTGGATCATTTACCTACATAAATTAATAACCAGATATAAAAAAATCTTGTTGTTTGTTTATTGGAGTTCTTTGGATTTAACTGTAAGACGTGTGTAAAAATCACACAATGTATTCATTTATTTGTTAATCATTTGTTGGTTATAATATGTGAATTCCAACACGTTCATAAACTGTCAAGTACCACTGCAGATAGATTAGTTATATGAATATATATGCCTTACTTTACACCACAACACATTGAAACAATTAAACTGATATAATTGAAACAATGCAATTGATTACTGGCACTTAAAATTAATCATTTATAATGTATTATTCCCATATGAATAATATATTGATGGCAAAAAAGTTTCCCTGTGTGAGCCTGAGCATGTGCCCTGCCATGGATTGATGCCCAGTCTAGAGTTGGTTCCCACCTTGTGTTCTGTACTGCTTGATGGGCTCCGGATCTCCATGACCCTGAATGAGATTAAGTGACTATAGAAAACGTGAATGAATGAATTATTCACATATGGGTTCAGTGCTTCATTTCAATTCACCTGTTAAGTCTCAAGCTGTAGACTTTGATCTACCTCTCATCGTTTGTAGTTGTCCATCTAGGCTTGCCACTTCTTTTTTCGACCAATATTAAATTGTCTTTGGCAGTTACAAGATACAAGGGGCCACATCAGTTTCTATTCTGTTTGCCACATTAAATGGCTTTCAAAACAACAATAAACTGAAGTGTTTATTAAAGAACAAACATTTTAACCAATACATGCACTTTTTTAATGAATGCAATATAGAATTCACCTGTGCTAAATTAAATGTTTACCTAATAACTACATTTACAGGCATTTACACGTATATAAAGCAATAGGTTTGCTATTATCACCGTGGAATGTGGTTATTTGAAGTATAGTATAGGCTTGGCATCATTCGTCAATAAAAGTTATATAAACCAGTAATTTCACGGGGTAATACATCACTTTCAGTAATTAGGTAGGTTAACTAAAAGGTATTAATTATTTCAAAACTATAGTTTATTGGCCATTCCAAATGTATGAAGGCAAGTGTATGTAAGCTACTTTAAAAAACTAGGGCTGAAACAAAGGAAAAGAAAAAAAACGGAATTATAATTATAATACTTAACGTTTTTGCCTTACATTTTTAAATAAAAGAGCAACACTGTCATCTACAGGTCTAAAGAAAAAGTTGGAAACTTCCCGTAGTGTGCCACTTGGCTTATGGAGCCTTTCAAAAAGTAAACCAGCATTAAATAATTAATTTATCTTGCCTTTAGTGAATGAAGATGCACTTAAGTCTGATGTAGGGTTGTAGGATATTGTTGCTAGGCTTTAGAACTTCTGGCAGACTATCCAACATTTTACTTTGTTCCCCTTTCGTTTTTTCCTAAACTTCAGAATAAATGCAGCATAATCACAATAAATATACTGTTTGAAGAAAATTGCCTTACCTTAAATGAGTGATTCTGCACATACAAAAAGTTTTCTGTGTTCCACTCAGGTGGTGCAGCAGTGTATTTCGCCTAGTGTGAGTGCGTAATTAGCCTCCAGCCTGGCCGGGTTCTACACAGACCCAACTGGCCGTATTTGCCATTTGAGGGATAAAGTAACCACTGCTGAGCAGCCCCTGGAGGCTCCAGCAAGGACTGTGAATGAAAACAATGGGCACATTCAGGAAGATCCGTTGCTGTTTGTTGTACGAATCTGCCATCTAGTGGCTGACAAGAAACTAAACAAAAGCACTTGTCTTCCCAAAGTCCCCACCTTCTGAGAGGATGGATTTTTTTTCAGTGTTTCATAAATATTTGTTTGATAATAGCAGTAAATTTGAATAGTATTACTTGGCTAGGAATGCAATAATCCGGTAGCACCGCTGCCTCACAGCAAGAAGGTCCCAAGGTGGAGCGAACTGTTTCCTTTCTGTGTGGAGTCTGCATGTCCTCCCCATATCTGCGTGGGTTTACTCTGGCTTCCTCCCACAGTCCAAAGACATGCGTGTTAGGTTAATTGGTGTCTCTAATGTGGCCCTCGTGTGTGACTGTGTTTGTGTTTGTGTGTGACCTACCCATCTAGGGTTGTTCCTACCCTTGCGCCCAGAGTTGCTGGGTGGGCTCCGGCTGGCTCACAACCCCATGTGGATTAAGCAGAAGATAATGAATGAATGAATAATAATCTGAAAGGCTCTTAACATAGACTTGGAGTAAAAAGTACATACTGTGATTGCATTTAGCCAACCTTCTGTGTTGTAATAGTTGAATAAAAACTACTGTTATTTTGCATGATTATTAATAATGGTAAGATTAATCTTGCTTGGTTTATAAATAGAAGACAATATAGTGATTTAAACGGAGAATATGGAAGTGCACTTGTAATCTTGACCAGCGTGAGCTAGTTTGTAACATATTAAAGATTGTGTAAAATAATTTTAATAATTTTAATAATTAAAATAATTAGAAGTTTATTGCAGTTGTTGTGGTCTGTGTTTTGAGACGGATTCTCAGAATTTGACCTACCTTGTGGAGTCCAAGCCGACTGAAATCTAAGCTATATTGTCATGAACATACCAACAACTAATACATTCTGAAGTTTATCAAAAATGCTTCTTTTCAAAGATTCAATATGCTGATGATGTTTTGTAAATGAAAACATACAGTCAGGAAAAAGTTGAACAAAAGGTGCTCGTGGTCTTAAACTTTAGGCTCACAACATTAGTATAACACTGCCACATTTGAGCACATTAACTTCAATGGTAACTCAAAAGCATTTAACTTTACAATAGCTTTAAACACAAAACAGTGACGCAATCTACTTTGCAACCAAAGTGCAATTCAGAAATTATTAGAAGTTGCAATACAAGCCTACTTATTACCCTATGATATTTATAGTTCCTGTGTTCATCTCAATAAAAAGGAATTTAGATCAATTCCATAAAGGCTCAGTATACATGTATTTTAGTATGTATTTGTGATATAATAGATATCTGTAATGATCATTGTAGCACTTGTTAAACTGTAGTCATTTTTAGTATCAGTTAAAAAAAAAGACACTAGGTGGCGGCCAAATTCAAGCCAAATTTTAGAAAGTTGAAATTGGGCGATGCTAATAGTGGTGAGCTCATTGAACGTATGAAATGATCATTCCATTCACGCTAGTATTCATTAATTCATTATCTTCCGCTTAAGCCACACGGGCAGCGGGCCTACTCTGGGCACAAGGGCAGGAACAACCTTAGACGGATCGCCAATCCATCGTAGGGCACACACACTAAGGGCCACTTTAAAGACACCAATTAACCTAACATGCATGTCTTTTGGACTGTGGGAGGAAACACACACAGACAGGGGGAGGACATGCAGACTCTACACAGAAAGGACCCAGGCCGCTCCACCCTGGGACTGAACCTGGGACCTTCTTGCTGTAAGGCATCAGTGCTACCCACCGAGCCGCCCTCACGCCGGTATTACATTCACTAAATTCGTTCATGCTTTTATTAGTAAACATAAACATAGAAAATAGTTTTTATATGTGTTGTTTTTGCACTTCCCTTGTCTGAAAAAAAGTGGTTTCATTATGACAAGAAATATATTTGTGCTGACACATGACAACTTATATGGTTAAATTTGCATTGTTAAATAATAGTTGTGCAGTATAAAATAGTTTAACCAAAGATATAGATGGCATAAAGATTCTAAAGGCCCAAGCCCTTATTTTTTCCAAGGGAGGATGCTGCAACAATTATAACAATTTAGTCAAGAATTTGTACAGTACAGTAAACGCTGAAGTAAAATCTGAAAAAACAGTTGTAGGCTACAGTGACGAGTATGTAGTGTGACACAAGAGCAATGGCAACATCTGGCAGCTGTATCAGAAGGCGAAGTCGACCCCTCTACAGACCAAAGAAGCTTGACCAAGAATGCTCGTTTTGCAATGGTAGCCCTGGCGCTTGATTGCACCCTGCTGTTGCATCCTGGTCAGCGAGTGCACAGGATCAGAGGTCCTGCACATGCAAAGTGATGGGGCTCATGCTCTCTTCCTCGCTGGACAGGGTCCCAAATGTTGGCTGTATAGGATCTTAAAACTGCACTTTCCCAAGGGAGTGCAGCAGAACCTGACTTTGGAAGTCTTCTGCCTGATTGCATTTAAATAGCACGTTTCCCTGACTGCATCAGCCATGCTGAGAAACTGGTGCCCATCTTCAAACTTTACATGCCACCTGCTTTGCTACCACTTACCGCAACAAAGAGGAGACTGTACAGTGAGCTGTAAACAACAACACAAAACATGGCATTATAGAGACCTGGAACTGGTGCTACACAGCCTTTAAGCGTATTGGGCAGCAGTGCAGCAGTGTGGCACTGACAGAATATCTGTGATGACTAGTGGACACTGGGCCACTATTTCCATCACTGAACCTTGTACATTACCCCACCTGGAAAAGCTGGGGTAACTAAAAAAAACATCGCTCTTGAAGCTACAGTCCACTATGCCCTTGGAGCAGGTAGCCATAAATGTGTTTGGTCCCATTCCTGGGACTGACTGGGGGAACTGACTGGGACTAACAATTGCTTATGGTGTTGCTGGCTTCACATCAACCAAGTTCATTTTCAGGGGCCAGCTGCAGTCCCTGCATGCTAATCCCCAAGTGGTTCATTCAGGTGATAGAAATTTCTAGGTGCATAAGTTGTTTTTTTGTCTTAGTTTTGATAATTATTTTTGAGGTGGCAGGCTCGTTTGAGAGGTAGGGGAGGGTCTGTGAGGCATTGCCAGTGTCCGTGGTCAGCATCAGGGTGGGTCCCCAGTGGATTTTTATTGTTTTTAGTTCTTTTGCTTTAAGTTACCCTTGTTTTCCTTTCTCATTCAAGTGGTTTTGGCTGTTTGCTGTGGTGAGATTGTAAAAGACAACTCTGTTCCTAATGACATGTCTCGTTAAATTAAAGGTTTAATAAAAATGGTTACAAGCAAAGCACTTCTTATTAAGTCCCGTTTTTTCCCCCAAGATTGCTATAATTAGCACAAATAAATGTTAGCTTATAATGTGTTTGCTTCCCTTCAAAGTTGATTTAGCTGAATAAAGATTGCCATTGTATAATTTTTCAAATGATTAATTAATTTGGTTAAAGTTAGGGCAAATCAGATTCCGTTATTAGCCATGTACTTTTTAAACATGTACTATTTCATCTATGCATAATATAGTTTGTGAAATATATCTTGAAATCCACAAGCCACTGGTGGCATGTTCCATGAACAGTACTCACTCCATCACCGAAGGCACTGAAGGGGTCACTGTTGCAGTGCCAGAGGATGCTCTGCTCTCTGGTATCCCATATAATACCAAGTATATAATATCAATGTATGCAGTTAGAAAGAAACAGATTTTAAATTTCTAATGGTGTGTATGTGGCTGTATCATTAGACAGTTACGGTGACCCAATGGTGTAGTGCCATAATGTTCTTCATCATTGCAAACCGAGAAATGACTAAGCAAATTCAGTTTATAGCTTCTTTAAAATAATTTATGCTTTAATTTATGCTTAATTATGCTTCCTTACAGATGATTCCAAATAAAATGTGAGCACAGTTTAAGGAGTAAAATCTTATCCTAAATTAGTCATTTTTATTCATATTTTTATGCGTATAAACCCTTTTTTACTAATTTTAAATTACTACTATTTCCCCTTTATTTATCAGTATAAAGAATTCAGTCACTTTCACAGTCGCAATGTCACTTTAAGTGGAAACATAAACAATTCCTGTTTGAAAAAGAAGAGAACATTATTGTCTAAATTACATGATTCCAAAAGAAACATATTCTACCTTAATTAATTATATTCTTCCTAAATGTCAGTATTTACAGTGGAAATCACAACTCAGAGATAAGAAAACCATCTATACCTCCCATAAAGTTACAGGGTTAATCAATTTTAACTTAATGGAAGAATGCTAAGGAAATGTTTCAGCAGTCTCATCATGCCCAGACCTTCCTGAACACAAGCTCTACTAATTAAATAAATAAATGAAACTGCAACTCAATACTGGATATCCTACTGCAGAGGAAATGTGTCTGGAAAAAGCATGCAGGCATTATGCTAAGCCAGAACAGGCTCAGGTCCAACGACAAAAGAAAGGAATATACTGACCATTACTGAAAATACTGAGAAAACACCCAGCTAAATAAATCTTTATATTGCTGTTCTAAACCTTGACATCTGGCCTATGGCCTTGACCTTCTAAAAAATGTACATAACATTCCCACCAATTTCTTCTCCTCTCCACTGGTGCACACTGGGGAAGTTTTAGACTGGACAGTATGAGAAAGCAATGATGTTGATTGGAGGGGAATGACTGTATAACCTCTTCCTTCCTCTGAGCTCCGTGGCTCCCCTGACAGGTGACCCGGGGCCTCTTGGTGGACCAGCTGTCATGGCCTGTTTCCGGTCGAGGAGTGTGGGAAAATCAGCGAGGCTGCCGCCGAACCCCCAGTCTTGCTCTGGACCTGCTTCCTGACCACCGCTAAATATACCGGCCCTTTTGTTCCCGGCTAGGCCCAAAAATATGCTGGCTCTGACATCAAACATGTTCTTTCCGACTTCCTCCCAGTGGCTTTTACAGCCACTGACGCTCTTCCCTCTTGGCAGCAGGAGCTGCTTTCCTGGATGGCATGGAGCATCAGGAAATGAGTATTACATGCATTTGGCTCAATTGAACATAACAAGTAGATATAGTCTACAAGATGACAGGACAGTTTTGTGTTCACATAAAACAGTTGTTTTATGGTTTGGCAAATCTCTCTTGCCTTGGCCAAAAATGTCAGATTTGCTCAGAATCCATGCAAACTCTGCAAATGGACAAGTTCTCAGAATATAAACACGTATGACACAATTTTGAAGATTAGGACTGTATCACTATATGTGACATAAAATTTAAGTGACAGTTTAAGTGCTTAATCAAGTTTAAATCAAAATTCTGACACTGAGTAGAATGTAAATTTTTGGCTTGCTTGCGTGGAACTATAACTATAAGAAAATGTATGGAAAATGGCAATGGAAAAAGGCAAAACACCTGTGTTCATAAATACTAATAAAAGAGTCTGTACTGTCCAACAGTTTTGTCTTCCTCTAACAAAAACTGTATGGAATCAAGCAAATCACAGGTTTGGCAATACTATTTCAGCTCTTTGTTGGGGCAAAAATAAAACTCAGTGTCCATGTTTGTGTGTGAAGCAATCATATTTGCACTGCTGAAAAGTGTGGATACTGTATATGTTTAAAAAGTATTAGTTGTTATCAAAACTATGGCAACTCAGGGAGTCCGTCATGAGATCCTCCCATATCTGTGTGGATTTACTCCAGGTACACCAATTTCCATTCACATTCCAAAGATATGCTTTAGGTTAACTGGTTACTCTGAATTGGCTCAGTATAAATGTGTATGCAATGTTGGTCAGCCCTGGAAATGGTTGGGGTTTGTCAAGTTATTCCTGCAAGACACGCTGTATAGACACACATATGTGTGTTTTGCTAGTATTAGAGGATTAGACACAGCAGTGCTGCTGTAGTTTTTACATACCTCATTATCACTGCTGGACTAAAAATCATCTACAAACCAAAAATTTCCAACCACCAGAATCTGTGTGCAGCATCCTGTGAGCAATGATGAAGGATTAGAAGATGACTAACACAAACTGTGCATCAGCAGATGATATCCTGACTTCACATCTATCAGGTGGAGCAATATGTTAGAATGTGCAGTGAGTGTGAACAGTGTGATCCAATTGTACGAGCACAACACATACTAACACACCACCTCCACATCAGTGTCACT